>WNWK01006056.1:0-111056 GCA_009830355.1 Cherax destructor | reverse complement strand
TCTAGCTCTGCTTATCTGTTTTTCCGCTCCGTGTGTGTGTCTTTCCGTCTGCCTGTGTGTGTGTTTTTTTCCTCTTTTTGTCTAAAGTCTGAGTGGTCTTAAGCCCCCAGGTATTTAAAAGGGATGCAAAAGGGGAAATGCGTTTACGCCAGTCGTGGTATTATGTCTTATATCTACAAGCATTGTATAGCACTATGCCGGGAAATTTTTTGGGGGTTATCCTAGGTAATTTACACTATGTATAATAACTGTACTTATGTGTACATGTGAGAGAGAGAGAGAGAGAGGGGTATAGATAGACAGAGAATAGACAGATACAGAGATATAGGACAGATAATATAAAGATAAAAGAAGAGATATAGACAGAGATATAGACACAGAGCCCCCCCAAAAGCCAGCCTGCCGATATATAAGAACATAAAAAAAAAGGGAAAAACTGCAGAAGGCCTACGGGGCCCAGCAAGGCAGGTCCATGTCACCCCCAGCTTGACCAATAACCCACCTAGTCTGGTCACATCCTCTGAAGGAAGGAGCACACATCAGCCCCGGGCACAAGCTAGTCAGGTCCAAAAAAACCCACCACAACCACCAAGTATTTATCAACCTTTTTTTTTTTTTCCCTTTTAAGGGGAGTGTTAATGCCTTTTACATCATTAAAACCCCATGGTGTTTCCACATTATTTGCTCTAGCTGGCACTCATGAACTAGTGCTCCCCAAGGTACTAAGTGGTCCCAGATTTTAAATACTGCGCACACTGAGGGCGAAAACCCCATTCTCCCCCAAACCCCGGGGCACGGGGGCCTATTGCATTTAACCTTTGAAGGAATAAAAAATAAAACAAATCAATGGGGAGTAGACCCCAAAAACGATATTACGTTTGGACATTTAAAAGGGGGTTAAATTTCTTTAAGTATACTTTGTATATGGTTAAACCCCCCCCATGGGTTTTTGCTTGAATTGATAATAATAATAATAATATTTTGATATTGAACTTGCTGTCTATTTTTTTTCAATTAGTTGACCCTGTATTTTTGCCTTTATTCTTTCTGCTTTTCACTTGAGTTCCTTTCTGTTCTGTTTATTATAATTTGACCAATTTTTTTTGCAAATGGTATATGGTATGTTCCTTATGCACTCATGGCAAATTTTCAAGCTTCTTTTTTATATTTTTTTTTTTTTTCAACAAGTCGGCCTCCCCACGGGCAGGGGGGACCCATATGAGGTTTTGGGTTATCCAACTGTTTTTACTGATCCCCCAATGAATGTATATCATTATTCAGTGTTTTTTTTTGGTTCACTGGCTTTTTAGCTCAAATTTTCTCTATTTTTCAAATTCAAATTCAAATTTTTTTTTTGGGTTTTTTAAAGTGTAATTAAAATATTGAGCAAATGCAAAGAAAGCCACATCATGCCGAGGCATTTCCGGCAGACTAAACCTATGCTTTACAGACCATTAACCCCCTTTGGGGGGAAAACGAGATTTACGTTTTTTTCGCCTTTCCCAAAAGGGTCTACGTTTTTTTTTTCCCGCCTCCAAATTCAGCATGATTGGCCTGAGATGCCTGGTCAGTACAGAATGGGTCTTAAAATTTTGGGGTGCAGATTAAAAAAATTTTTGGGGCCACTTATTACCCGGGGGACCAAAGAGCAAAAAACGTGGCAAACACCAGGATTCACTGATGTCATGTAAACACTTCCCTTTTTTAAAAGGAAAGTGATGGATGTGGCCAAAAGGGGTTTAAAGGGAAAAAAAAAACCTCAATAATAACCATGGGAACATTTGTGCAAAACCCTTTTTTTTTTTTTATTTCCCCCGGTAGTGTCATCCTGCCAGAATGTCCTAAAACCTATGCCCTAAGTAAAGAGAAAAAAAATTTTTGGAATGTGTAATTTTTATTTTTTAGGCTTTTTTGGCTGGCCCCCCTGTCTGCATCTGTCTGTTATATCTCTGTCTATGTTTTTTCTCATATGTACACTTTGCAAAAATGCAATGAACATCAAGGGCCCTAAAAATCTGGAACTTTTGAATGAAACAGCAAGAGGTCCCTCTGCTCTCAAATCTGTTTAGGACCATTCTCAAAAAACATCTCATCTCTCCAATAACAAACATACCCACATCATGCTAAACCCCAACCAAATTCCAAGTAACTCCCCCAAATACTTTATTATCCCTAACTATTGCATTATTACAAACTTACTAATGTATGTTTGTATCACTAATTGTACTATCTCATATTTATAATAGGGTAAATGAACTTAATTACAAACTAAAAATGTATGATTGATTGTATCATAAATTGATTGATCATAAATTGTACTACCTCACACATTATAATAGATTGAAATATAGAATACTTGTATTCCAGCACTGTAAAAGAACTTAATTATTTAACTTAAAAATTTATGATTGTATCATAAATTGTACTCACCTCATACTAATAAGAAGAGTGAAATATTGACTATTTGTAATCTACTACTCTTCACCTGTCTAGACTTAAGTAGTCAATAAGTATTAGGTTAAGTCTGTCTGAAATGCCTCGGCATGATAGTGGCTTTCTTTGCTCCAATCATATTATGTAAACCCACATTGTAACCTTTGCAAAGAAAAAATTTTTTTTTTTTTTTTTTATTAAGTACAGTTATTATACATAGTGTAAATTGCCCAAGATAACCCAAAATTCCAGGCAAAGTGCTATACAGTGCTTGTAGATATAAGACATAATAAGCATGACTGGCAAGAATACGCATTGTCTCTTCTGCATCATGTTAAATACCTGTTGGTTTACAAGCCGCTCTCTGAGACTGAGAGACAAGTAGACGGAGACACACACACAAGCAGACAGAAAGACAGACACACACAGGCAAACAGAAAGACAGACACACACAGGCAAACAGAAAGACCGAGACACACAGGCAGACAGAAAGACCGAGACACAGACAGACAGAAAGACCGAGACACACAGGCAGACAGAAAGACCGAGACACACAGGCAGACAGAAAGACCGAGACACACAGGCAGACAGAAAGACAGACACAGACAGACAGACAGAAAGACAGATAAGCAGAGCTAGACAGACAGACATACATGTTTGTTTGTAACAGTGCAAACAAATAAAGCCAGGGTTTCCTGCAGCAGTGCACTATCATCAACTGTCACTCCACTGCTTACCCTGTATGCAGTTTAGTGACACTTGTCATAGCACCATGCTTCAAGGAGTTTCATATACTCCAGGATGTCTAAAACATTGCTGAGACCTATAAATACTTTGTATATATTTCTAGACAATAGTAAATGACCAAGGCAGGTGAAAATGTTCACTTGTCTGTGTGATTGTGACTGAGTACCATTTCAGTACCTAATAGTATTAGTGTTAGAACAAAGATTGGGTATGAAATCACAAGAACTATTATACATTTGTAATTATCAGAACATAAAAATTATATCAATTAAAATGAAAACGAGAAAAAGGTATATCGGGAACACTTCTGCAAGAGGCAGGACTCGATGTTGCTGTCAGTTGAGCATCCACCACCAACTTCACGGTCTTATATCTCGGTAAATACTGGTCCTATTTTTTTGGGGGGGTTATAACACAGAAAATTGCCCTCTTTAATTTAATTTTTTTTTTTCCAAAATATTTGGAGTGCTGGATAAAAAAAACGTAGATCTACATTTGGACAGTTTAACCCTTTGATCGTTTCGTCGATATATACGTCTTACGAGCCAGTGTTTCAGACGTATATATACCAAAAATTCTAGCGGCTTCAAATCAAGCGGGAGAAAGCTGGTAGGCCCACATATGAGAGAATGGGTCTGTGTGGTCAGTGTGCACTGTATAAAAAAATCCTGCAGCATGCAGTGCATAATGAGAAAAAAACCCAACCGTATTTTTGGATTAAAATGCCGACTTTGAGGTGTATTTTCATAAGTATTTATGGTTGTATTCTCTTTTTTCGTGGTCTCATTTGATAGAATGGAAAACATATTACAGAAATGGAGATAGATTTTGATTAGTTTCATGATGAAAATGACCTTTAAATTGAGCTCAAAGTAGTGAAAATCTTCGATTTTTGCCAATGTTCAAGAGTACACAAATCACGCAGCGTCCAATACACGCCAACTGGTGAGTCTAATTTATAACACAAGTGCACTGATATTACTTATACTCATTTTTACAATAATGCAGTAGTCTATAACAGTAAATCTTCTATTTTTTTGTTTACCTGGAGTTTACCTGAGAGAATTCCAGGGTCAATGCCCCGCGCCCGGTCTGTGACCAGGCCTCATGTTGGACCAGAGCCTGATCAACCAGGCTATTACTGCTGGCCGCACGCAGTCCAAAGTACGAACCACAGCCTGGCTGGTCAGGTACCGACTTTAGGTGCCTGTCCAGTGCCTGCTTGAAGACAGCCAGGGGTTTGCTGGTAATCCCCCTTATGTATGCTGGGAGGCAGTTGAACAATCTTGGGCCCCTGACACTTACTGTGTTGTCCCTCAACATGCTAGTGGCACCCCTGCTTTTCATTGGGGGATGTTACACGCCCTGCCGAGTCTTTTGCTTTCAGGGAGTGATTTTCGTGTGCAAGTTTGGTACTAATCCTCGAGAATTTTCCACGTGTATATAACAATGTATTCTCCCGCCTGCGTTCTAGGAGTACAGGTTTAGAAACTTTAAGCGTTCCCAGTAATTGAGGTGGTTTATCACAGTTATGCGTGCCGTGAAGGTTCTCTGCACATTTTCAAGGTCAGCAATTTCACCTGCCTTGAAAGTGCAGTTAGTGTGCAGCAATATTCCTGCCTAGATAGAACAAGTGATTTGTAAAGTGTCAACATGGGCTTTGCATCCCTGGTTTTGAAGGTTCTCATTATCCATCCTGTCATTTTTCTAGCAGATGCGATGCTACGGTGTTATGGTCCTTGAAGGTGAGATCCTCTGACATGATCACTCCCAGGTCTTTGACATTAGTTTTCGCTTTATTGTGTGGTTGGAATTAGTTTTGTACTCCGATGAGATTTTAATTTCACCCGTTTTCCGTATCTGAGTAATTGAAATTTCTCATCATTGAACTTCATATTGTTTTCTGCAGCCCATTTAAAGATTTGGTTTATGTCTGCTTGGAGTCTTGCAGTTTCTTCAACGGTGGACACTGTCATGGCGGTGATTGGTGTCATCTGCAAAGGAAGACACGGCACTGTGGCTTATATCCCTGTCTATGTCCGATATGAGGATGAGGAACAGGAGGGGGAGCGAGTACTGTGCCTTGTGGAACAGAGCTTTTCACATTAGCTGCCTCAGACTTTACTCTGTTGACTACTACTCTTTGTGTTCTACTTGTTAGGAAATTATAGATCCATCTACCAACTTTTCCTGTTATTCCTTTATCACGCATTTTGTGTGCTATCACACCATGGTCACACTTGTCAAAGGCTTTTGCAAAGTCTGTGTATATAACATCTGCATTCTGTTTGTCCTCTAGAGCATCCAGGACCTTGTCATAGTGGTCCAGTAGTTGGGACAGACAGGAGCAACCTGCTCTAAACCCATGCTGCCCTGGGTTGTGTAATTGATGGTTATCTGGATGAGTGGCGATCTTGCTTCTTAGAACCCTTTCAAAGATTTTTATGATATGGGACGTTAGCGCTATTGGTCTGTAGTTCTTTGCCATTGCTTTACTGCCGCCTTTGGGGAGTGGGGCTATGTCTGTTGTTTTTAGTAACTGCGGGACGACCCCAGTGTCCAGGCTCCCTCTCCATAGGATGTTAAAAGCACGTGATAAGGGCTTATTGCAGTTCTTGATGAACACTGAGTTCCATGAGTCGTGGTAATGTCAGATAGGCTTACGTCTACCAGGTTCTGTGGCACTCTCATAAAAAATTCATTTAGGTCTTCAACTTTTAGTCTGGTTAGCGGCTCACTAAAAACTGAGTCATACTGGGACTTTAGTAACTCACTCATTTCCTTGCTGTCATCTGTGTAAGACCCATCTCGTTTTAGTAGGGGCCCAATACTGGATGTTGTTCTCGACTTTGTTTTGGCATAAGAAAAGAAATACTTTGGTTTTTTTTCAATTTCATTTATGGCTTTTAGTTCTTCCCGCGTTTCTTGATTCCTGTAAGATTCCTTTAGTTATAATTCAATGTTTGCTATTTCTCTGACCAGTGCCTCCCTACGTATTTCAGATATATTGGCCTCTTGTAGCCGCTCTGTTATTCTTTGCCTTCGCCTGTATAGGGAGCACCTCTCTCTTTCTAGTTTACATCTTCTCCTTTTCCTTAAGGGAATTTGCCTTGAGTAAACCTCAAGTGCCACAGAGTTAATTTGTTCTAGACATAGGTTAGGATCCGTGATGCTTAGGCTATCTTCCCAGTTTATATCATTTAGGATTTGGTTTACTTGGTCCCACCGTATGTTTTTGTTACTGAAGTTGAAATTGGAGAAGGCTCCCTGCGACTGATCACATTTTGTCGATCTGGGGCCCCCTCATGCATGTCTGGACCTCTATTATGTTGTGATCTGAGTATATCGTTTTTGATATGATGACATTTCGTATCAGATCATCATTGTTAGTGAAGATGAGGTCCAGTGTATTCTCCAATCTTGTAGGCTCTATTATTTGCTGGTTTAAGGTGAATTTGGTGCAGAGATTTAAAAGCTCGTGTGTGTGCGAGTTTTCATCTAAGCTGCCTCCTGGTGTTATCTCTGCTACCACATTATTTGCAATATTCCTCCATTTTAGGTGCCTTAGGTTGAAGTGTCCCAGGAGCAAGATGTTGGGGGCAGGGGCTGGAAGGTTTTTCAGACATTGAAATAGCAAGAGTAATATAAGAGGGGCCTAAAGACATGACTAATGAACAGAGAAAATCTTATTTTAGTGCCAGGAATGTCTGCATTGTTTATTCTGGACACTATTTTGAAATTGACATCTTTTTTATTTTGCATGAAATTGGCCAAATTGCCAATTTCTGACCACTTTATTGGGTAGTTGAAATTGGTAAATTGGTGGTTTCTTGTACTCAATCGATAGAACAAATGGAGTTCTAAAGAAGTAGCTATGAGTTTGGTTGACTGTAACAATGGAATTGGCCGAAAATAGGGCTCAAAGTCGGCGAAATCCGTAAGTTTTCCATCAAATTTCGTACTTTTGGCGTCATTACCATAGGGAAAAGATTCTCTATCATTTCATAAGAAAAAATAATTTTTTTTTCCAAAATTTTGCGACATAGAATGGCAGTTTCAGAATGGGGCCTCCGACAGTCAAAGGGTTAAGGGTTAATACTAGACATATATATCATAGTTGGTTCGAATTAAGCATTGTTTTTTATATATCAACAGAGGTAGTAGCAGTTTAGCAGTAATTAAATTAACAAGTATAGTTGAATAACAATGTCAATATTGACTAGATTAGAGTGATATACAGTGGTACCCCAAGTTTCGTACTGCTCCCAACTCGAACAATTATGTAAGTGTATTATTGTAAGTGTATTTTTGGGGGGTCTGAAATGGACTAATCTAATTTACATTATTCCTTATGGGAACAAATTCGTTCGGTAACGGCACTCGAACAGCCTTCTGGAACCAATAAAGTACAAAACTCGGGGTACCACTGTACTTATTAAAGTAGGGTTGCAGAGGAAAGGAAGATTAGGAAATGTGTGTGGACCAAGTATGTAGATATACATTGAAGCTTGTGCATGAACAATACCTAGATGAAGATAAGGAACTGTTTGTTACATTTATAAATTTAGAAAGCTTTTATGATAGAGTAAATAGGGAAACAATGTGGCAAATGTTGCAAATGTATGGATTAGGTAGTAATTTATTAAAAGCAGTAAGTATTTTATGGAGAGTAAGGCAGGCTCTAGTTAGAGTGAATAGGAAAGATTGGGTTTATTTTCCATTAAAAATGGGCCTTGGATGGGGATGTGTGATATCAAGATGGTTTAGTGTATTTATAAATGAGGTTGTAAAAGAAGTGAGTGGAGATGTTAGCGAGGGCATGGGATTAAAAGATGATGAATTATACTAAGTCAGAGTTGTTGCAGTTGCTATTTGTCAGTGGCATTTCTGTTGAGAGTTTCTGAAGAGAAGTTGCAAAGGTTGAAGAAGGAATTTAGGAGGAAATAAAAAAATGAACATAAAAATGAGCAAGAGCAAGAAAAAGTTTAGGCAACGAAAGTGGATATCAGAGTAGAGGGATGAAGTATGGAGGAAGTGAATGTATTTAGATATTTGGGAATAGACAAGTTAGATGGGTCTATGAAAGACAAGGTGAGAAGAAATAGGTAGAGTGTTGAGGCATATGTGGAAAGAAGGAAGTTTATTATTGAGGCAAAAAGGGAAATGTACCAGAGTATAGTGGTAGCAACACTTTTATTGGGATGTGAGGTGTGGGCTTTAAACATTTTAATGAAGAGGAGGCTAGAGACAGTGAAGATGTCATGTTTAAAGAGTAATATGTAGTGTGAATATATGTAGAAAATTCAGAGCATAGAAATTAGAAGACTGTGTGGAGTTATGAAAGGTATAATTCAGATGACTAAGGAGAAGCTGTGAAGTCTGAGGTAGAAGGAAGAAGGGGTAGGGATCATCCCAGGAAAGATTAAAGGAAGGGGGTGAAGGACATTTTGAGTAGTAGGGGCTTAAAAATCCAGCAGGTGTGTATGAGTGTTAGATCAGAGTGAGTGGAGAAAAGTGGTTTGTATGGCATGATGTTCTGCTGGAGTGTAAACAAGTTAATGTTTATAAAGGGATAAAAGAAAATTGATTAGCTATACTTGAGTTCTGGAAGTGGGAAGTACAATGCTTGCACAGGAGGAGGATGTTGAAGTTCAGAAGATAATTTCAGTTATATGCATACTTCTGGCAAGACAGCTATTGAGTGAATAATGTTGAATGCATTTTTTTGTTCTTCTAACTTGGTGTTAGACATAGACAGCCAGTGTGTGGAAAAAAAATGGTCTTTCAAAGGCAAAATAAACCCAAGTCTTAAAATTGTTATGCAGACAACTTTGTTTTCTAGTTTCATTGGGCCTCTAGGAACCTAACTCGTATATTTTTGTAGGGATATTGTACTGTACCCCTCTCCTTGTATTTAGTCCTTATAAGATAATCAGAACACTCATTTCTTTCTGCCTGAATAACTGAGCAATTTCATTTGCTGTCATTTTCTTTCAGGTGGACCATTTTATGATTCAGGCTGTATTTGATGTACGGTATTTCCTTTCTCACATCTTCAATTCTTGTTATTATAAATTCTGGTACTCAAACCTGTGTTTAACCCATTGACTCGTATAGATTCTTGTTTCAATATATCTTGTTCGTCTTTTACTCTTAATTTTGATTGGATGATTATAGATCTTTTTTTTATCCTTTTGACCGACTACTCTGTCTTCGTCCTCTTCCACATTATCAGTAACCATTTGGACAATCCCCTTATCCATTAGTGTACCAAACCTGGGGTCAACCTGTAATCATTGTACAGTACTAGATAAATTATTTACCTCTCCAGTCAGCACCCAATGCTTAGAAATTTATTTTCCTTTTTTTGCAGTCTCTATGGGTTATTTATTCTAAGGTTGATCTGGTTAGTTGATTCACTTCCAAATACCGTATTGTAATGTGTTCATCCAATAACTCCTTTACTTGAAGCTTTAAAAGATAATTAAGTGCTAATTCTGGTGCTAAAGTGTTTTACTCTTTGTTTACTATTATATTCCCTAAAGTGTTAACTCTCATTGTTTACTATTATATTCCCTAAAGTGTTAACTCTCATTGTTTACTATTATATTCCCTAGTTCCCTAGTTTTTATTTAAAAAAAATCTAACTGCCACAGTTCTTATATTAATTTTTATTATAATAATTAAGGTGCTAACTCAGGTACTAATTTACTTTAATTTCATTGTTTGCTATTATTTTCCCTAGCTCCTTTATTCCTAGCTTTAGTAAAACTACCATAGTTCAATTAATTGCATTTATATAAATTGAGTAAGGTACAAATTCACGTGCCAAGAACTCTGTCAAATATCTTATATATCTGTAAACAATTATTAATAATTTGTAATAATCCAATAGTTACTAAGAATTTAATCTAGTACCATATTATTAAGTTTAGTATTATCTATTATTCTCAGGTCTAGTTATAGAATCACATCAAATCTTATGATTACAGGAATTGATCCTGATATCAACCTATTATTAAATGACTTACATGATTCCAACAGCAACTGCAACTATTACACAGCAGATCAAGCAAAGACATTACTCAGAGCCAACAATAACATAACTATCTTCAATTACAATGTTAGATCTTTGAGCAAACATTATGATGACCTCACAGCACTACTCCAATCCCTCCAGACCAATATGTCAATCATCACACTCACTGAGACCTGGCTAAAGCCTGATACTACAGATGTCTATGCCATCCCAGGTTACACAGCCATTCACAACTGTAGGACAGATCAGCGAGGGTGGAATAGCTATATATTACTCAGATCAACTTGAATGTATCAATAACTCTTGCATAAGGGATGAGCATGGAGAATATATTATAGCTAAATTTAAATCAAAAGACCTTCAAAAACCCCTCACAATGATAAACATCTACAGATTACCACAGCCAAACATTCACCATTTTAGTGAAAAACTAGGTAACCTGATAACTGATGCACACATGAACAAAGACCATTTGCTGCTCACAGGAGATTTCAATATAAATCTCCTACATGACCAGGACCCACAAGTAACAAAATTCACAAACACTATGAGCAACTGCTTGTTACTACCAACAATATCAAAACCTACAATAATCTCCGAGACTAGTACCTCATTACTAGACCACATCTGGACTAATACTATATCCCCTCTAAAATCAGGCATAATCACAGACAACACCACAGACCACTATCCGACCTTTCTCATAACTAACCTTGGTAAATTGCCCTAGATATTACAAAAGTTACCTTCAGACTACATAACGAGTCAGCTGTAAATAACTTTTTAACAGCTATGATTAACATTGACTGGCATAATGAGTTAGAAACATATACAGATACTAATGAATGCATCAAGAATTTCCTTAACAATACCCACCACCTCTATAACAAACATTGCCCTAAAAAAACTAAACAGATCACAGCTAAGAGACTTAACAATCCCTGGCTAACACCCAGCATTCTTAAATCCATTAACAAAAGGCACCAATATGAAAAACAATACAGAAGGGGTCTAATAACCAGAGAACAATCCAAACGCTACTCATCAATCCTTACCAGCCTGATAAGAAGATCAAAAAAATTGTATTATGAGAACAGACTCCAGAACATAAAAGGTGATATGAAAAAGACCTGGAAGACCCTATCTGCAATTCTAGGAAATAATAAGATAGCGAAAAACAACACCATCAAATTATCAAAAGCAGATGAACCCCTACTCTCACCTACTGAGACAGCAAACAGACTTAATATTTTCTTCTCCACCATAGGAAAGAATCTAGCGAGTAAAATCCCAAGCTCAAACACCCGTCCAACAGACTACCTCACAAACACCTACCCTAATACGCTATTCCTAGCTCCTACCAACCCAATTGAAGTCTCGCTCATAATCAACACCCTTAAAAACAAGGCAGGAGACATAAACAGCTTACCAACATTTATGTACAAAAAAGCCTCACAGGTACTGTCACCAATTATAGCAACACTATTTAATAAATCCATTGAAGCCTCTACCTTTCCATCAATTCTCAAAATAGCTAGGGTCACCCCGATCCACAAAGGAGGTGATCAAACAGACCTGAATAATTATAGACCAATTTCTAATTTACCATTGCTTTCTAAAATCTTCGAAAAATTAATTCATAGACAAATCTATTCCTACCTCGTCTCACACAATGTACTCAACCCCTGTCAATTTGCATTCAGGACAAACAAGAGCACAAACGATGCTATTATGCACATGTTGGAGTTAATATATACCTCACTTGAGAAGAAAGAAGTCCCACTGGGAATCTTCATTGATCTACGCAAAGCTTTTGATACAGTCGACCATGATTTACTGCTCACAAAATTAGCACATTATGGTATAAGGGGGCACTCACTCAACTACCTAAAGTCATACCTCACCAACAGAAGCCAATACGTGTACACAAATGGGGCAAACTCTTCCACACAACAAATTACAGTCGGAGTCCCTCAAGGAAGTGTCCTGGGGCCACTCCTATTCCTCATTTACATAAATGACCTACCGAATGCATCACAACTACTCAAACCCATTTTATTTGCAGATGACACAACATATGTCTTCTCTCACCCAAATCCAGTTATACTGGCCAACACTGTTAATGCCGAATTACAGAAAATATCAACATGGATGACGACTAACAAGCTTACTCTCAATACTGACAAGACCTACTTCATACAGTTTGGAAGCAAAGCCACAAATGTTCCACTTAACATAACACTCAATGATACACCCATCACAAGACTCACAGAGGGAAAATTCCTAGGAATCCACCTTGACAGTAGCTTAAATTCCAAACACACATACGTACAACAAATTTCCAAGAAAATCTCGAAGACAGTAGGCATATTATCAAAGATATGCTATTATGTACCACAATCAGCTCTCCTTGCACTATATCATTCACTTATCTACCCGTATCTCACCTATGGAATCTGTGCATGGGGATCAACAACATTAAATCACCTTAGACCACTCATAACACAACAAAAGGCAGCAGTCAGAATGATAACAAATTCCCACTCTAGACAGCATACTCCACCAATATTCAAAAGTCTAAAACTACTCACCATAAAGAACATTCATACTTACTCTTGTGCATACTACATATATAAAACTTTACACTCTAATATAAACCCTCCGCTCAAAATTCTCCTCACCAACTTTAATAGGACCCATGACCACAACACAAGACACAGATCACTTTTTGATATACCCTGTGTTCATATCTACCTATGTAAAAATTCTATGCACATAAAGGGCCCCAGAATCTGCAATTCATTACCAGTAAATATTACATGCAGAGAGGGTGTAGTAGGTAAGTTTGGGGTGCCAGGTGTAAATGATAATGGGAGCCCTTTGATTGAACTTTGTATAGAAAGGGGTTTAGTTATAGGTAATACATATTTTAAGAAAAAGAGGATAAATAAGTATACAAGATATGATGTAGGGCGTAATGACAGTAGTTTGTTGGACTATGTATTGGTAGATAAAAGACTGTTGAGTAGACTTCAGGATGTACATGTTTATAGAGGGGCTACAGATATATCAGATCACTTTTTAGTTATAGCTACAGTGGGAGTAAAAGGTAGATGGGATACAAGGAAAATAGAATCAGTAAGTAAAAGAGAGGTGAAGGTTTATAAACTAAAAGAGGAGGCAGTTAGGGTAAGATATAAACAACTATTGGAGGATAGATGGGCTAGTGAGAGTGTAGGCAATGGGGTCGAAAATGTATGGGGTAGATTTAAAAATGTAGTGTTAGAGTGTTCAGCAGAAGTTTGTGGTTACAGGCGAGTGGGTGCAGGAGGGAAGAGGAGCGATTGGTGGAATGATGATGTAAAGAGAGTAGTAAGGGAGAAAAAGTTAGCATATGAGAGGTTTTTACAAAGTAGAAGTGATGCAAGGAGGGAAGAGTATATGGAGAGAAAAAGAGAGGTTAAAAGAGTGGTGAAGCAATGTAAAAAGAGAGCAGATGAGAGAGTGGGTGAGATGTTATCAGCAAATTTTGTTGAAAATAAGAAAAGTTTTGGAATGAGATTAATAAGTTGAGGAAGCCTAGAGAACAAATGGATTTGACAGTTAAAAATAGGAGAGGAGAGTTATTAAATGGAGAGTTAGAGGTATCGGGAAGATGGAGAGAATATTTTGAGGATTTGTTAAATGTTGATGAAGACAGGAAGCTGTGATTTCGTGTGTAGGGCAAGGAGGAATAACATCTTGTAGGAGTGTGGAAGAGCCAGTTGTGGGTGTAGGGAAGTTCGTGAGGCAGTGGGTAGAATGAAAGGGGGTAAGGCAGCTGGGATTGATGGGATAAAGATAGAAATGTTAAAAGCAGGTGGGGATATAATTTTGGAGTGGTTGGTGCTATTATTTAATAAATGTATGGAAGAGGGTAAGGTACCTAGGGATTGGCAGAGAGCGTGTATTGTTCCTTTGTATAAAGGCAAAGGGGACAAAAGAGAGTGCAAAAATTATAGGGGAATAAGTCTGTTGAGTGTACCTGGTAAAGTGTATGGTAGAGTTATTATTGAAAGAATTAAGAGTAAAACAGAAAGCAGGATAGCAGATGAACAAGGGGCTTTAGGAAAGGTAGGGGTGTGTAGACCAAGTGTTTACAGTGAAACATATAGGTGAACAGTATTTGGATAAGGGTAAAGATGTTTTTGTGGCATTTATGGATTTGGAAAAGGCGTATGATAGGGTAGATAGGGGGCAATGTGGCAGATGTTGCAGGTGTATGGAATAGGAGGAAGGTTACTGAAAGCAGTGAAGAGTTTTTATGAGGATAGTGAGGCTCAGGTTAGAGTGTGTAGGAGGGAAGGGGACTATTTCCCAGTAAAAGTGGGCCTTAGACAAGGATGTGTGATGTCACCGTGGTTGTTCAATATATTTATAGATGGGGTTGTAAGAGAAGTGAATGCGAGGGTCTTGGCAAGAGGTGTTGGGCTAAAAGATAAAGAAGCAAATACAAAGTGGGAGTTGTCACAGTTGCTTTTTGCTGATGACACTGTGCTTTGGGAGATTCTGAAGAGAAGCTGCAGAGGTTGGTGGATGAATTTGGTAGGGTGTGTAAAGAAGAAAATTGAAAGTGAATATAGGAAAGAGTAAGGTGATGAGGATAACAAAAAGAATAGGTGACGAAAGATTGGATATCAGATTGGAGGAGAGAGTATGGAGGAGGTGAATGTATTCAGATATTTGGGAGTGGACATGTCGGCGGATGGGTCTATGAAGGATGAGGTGAATCATAGAATTGATGAGGGAAAAGGGTGAGTGGAGCACTTCGGAGTCTGTGGAGACAAAGAACCTTGTCCATGGAAGTAAAGAGGGAATGTATGAGAGTATAGTTATACCAACGCTCTTATATGGGTGTGAAGCATGGGTGATGAATGTTGCAACGAGGAGAAGGCTGGAGGCAGTGGAGATGTCATGTCTGAGGTCAATGTGTGGTGTGAATATAATGCAGAGAATTCGGAGTTTGGAAATTAGGAGGAGGTGCGGGATTACCAAAACGATTGTTCAGAGAGCTGAGGAGGGGTTGTTGAGGTGGTTTGGACATGTAGAGAGAATGGAACGAGACAGAGTGACTTCGAGAGTGTATAAATCTGTAGTGGAGGGAAGGCGGGGTAGGGGTCGGCCTAGGAAAGGTTGGAGGAGGGGTAAAGGAAGTTTTGTGTGCGAGGGCTTGGACTTCCAGCAAGCATGTGTGAACGTATTTGATAGGAGTGAATGGAGGCATATGGTTTTTAATACTTGACGTGCTGTTGGAGTGTGAGCAAAGTAACATTTATGAAGGGATTCAGGGAAACCGGCAGGCCGGACTTGAGTTCTGGAGATGGGAAGTACAGTGCCGGCACTCTGAAGGAGGGGTGTTAATGTTGCAGTTTTATAACTGTAGTGTAAAGCACCCTTCTGGCAAGACAGTGATGGAGTGAATGATGATGAAAGTTTTTCTTTTTCGGGCCACCCTGCCTTGGTGGGAATCGGCCGATGTGTTAATAAAAAAAAAAAAAAAAAAAAAAAATATTAAGATAATCTTGTCTGAAAATCAATTTAAGACTCAACTCAAAAACCACCTACTCACCCAAAGCTAAATAACCATACTATAAACTACTTTGAAAAATGCTCATTATTACTTTCCTATACGATAATCTCAATTTTTAATAATATGTTACTATTATGTTACCCCCTACTCAATCAAAACTAAATACTCATATTATAAGTTAATGTCAAAAATGCTCAATGTTATTTTCCTTAAGATAATCTCAATTCCATATTACCATTCGAGAATCTAAACACCTGTAACAATCTAATATCATCTTATAATAATTTAAACAGTAAAATTTCATCATATTGTAATTTTGAAAAAAAAAATTAACTAGAATAAACTCAAAAAATTTCTCTAATATTAAGTACATAGTCTTTAAGTTATTAGATTAAGCTGCCCCTAATGCCATGGCATGTCAGTGGCTCTCCTTGCACTCAATTTACATTGTAACTACCAATACCTATGTAATCTGCAATCTGCAATGAAATAAAATTTACTTTACTTTACTTTACTTTACTTTATTTCTGCATTGTGAGTTTCATGTTAAAAAAAATGTTTACCAATATCTTTTTAAAATGTTAGATCACTGTTTTAGAATCTATAATATCATCATCAAAATGCATTAAATTGAGGTGTTGAAGTATTTGGACTCTTAGAGGGCCGAAAAGACTGCCATGGATTGTATAAAAAAAAACATAGTGAAATACAAACTTGGAGAACGGGAACCAGTGGAGCGGGTGTTTGAAGGATAAGAAAATTTTATTTAGAACCGTGTAGAAAATAATCATAAATAGTAGAAAGGAAACTCCCTCTACTGTGCTTTCTTCATAGAAATGCCTCCAGGAATGCTGAACTAACTTGCTTATTTGCTGTAGGCTTTAGTCATGCTTACTTTCATCTTGATTACATATTATTATTTTTTTTTATTAACACATTGGCCGTTTCCCACCAAAGCAGGGTGGCCTGAAAAAGAAAAACTTTCATCATCATTCACTCCATCACTGTCTTGCCAGAGGCATGCTTACACTACAGTTATAAAATGGCAACATTTAACATCCCTCCTTCAGAGTGCAGGCACTACTTCCCATCTCCAGGACTCAAGCCCGTCCTGCCGGTTTCCGTGAATCTCTTCATAATTGTTACTTTGCTTCCACTCCAACAGCACGTCAAGTATTAAAAACCATTTGTCTCCATTCACTCCTATCAAATACGCTCATGCATGCTTGCTGGAGTGCACACAAAACCTCCTTTAACCCCACCCTCCAACATTTCCTAGGCTGACCCCTACCCCGCCTTCCCTCCACTACAGATTTATACACTCTCGAAGTCATTCTACTTTGTTCCATCCTCTCTACATGTCCAAACCACCTCAACAACCTCTCCTCAGCCCTCTGGATAATAGTTTTGATAATCCCGCACCTCCTTCTAATTTCCACACTACGAATTCGTTGCATTATACTCACACCACACATTGATCTCAGACATGACATCTCCATTGCCTCCAGCCTTCTCCTTGTTGCAACATTCACCAACCATGCTTCACACCCATATAAGAGTGTTAGTTAGTTTGATATCTTTATTATGCACCCCATACCCATCCTCTCTATAAGAGTGTTGGTATAACTATACTCTCATTCATTCCCCTCTGCTTCCACAGACAAAGTTCTTTGTCTCCACAGACTCCTAAGTGCACCACTTACCCTTTTACCCTCATCAATTCTTGATTCACCTCATCCTTCATAGACCCATCTGCTGACATGTCCACTCCCAAATATCTGAATACATTCACCTCCTCCATACTCTCTCCCACCAATCTGATATCCAATCTTTCATCACCTAATCTTTTTGTTATCCTCATCACCTTACTCTTTCCTATATTCACTTTTAATTTCCTTGTTTTACATACCCTACCAAACTCATCCACCATCCTCTGCAACTTCTCTTCAGAATCTCCCAAAAGCACAGTGTCATCAGCAAAAAGCAGCTGTGACAACTCCCACTTTGTGTTAGATTCTTTATCTTTTAACCCCACACCTCTTGCCAAAACCCGAGGATTCACTTCTCTTACAATCCCATCTATAAATATATTGAACAACCATAGTGACATCACACATTCTTGTCTAAGGCCTACTTTTACTGGGAAATAATCTCCCTCTCTCCTACATACTCTAACCTGAGCCTCACTAACCTCGTATAAACTCTTCACTGCTTTCAGTAACCTACCTTCTATTTCATACACCTGCAACATCTGCCACATTGCCCCCCTATCCACCCTGTCATAAACCTCTTTACCCTTATCTAAATACTGTTCAGCTATATGTTTCACTGTAAACACGTGGTCTACACACCCCCTACCTTTATTTAAACCTTGTTCATCTGCTATCCTACTCTCCGTCTTGCTCTTAATTCTTTCAATAATAACTCTACCATACACTTTACCAGGTATACTCAACAGACTTCTTCTTTCAATAAATCGGCCATATCCTACTGAAGCAGGGTGGCCCAAAAAGAAAAACAAAAGTTTCTTTTTAACTTTAGTAATGTATACAGGAGAAAGAAAGGGTTAACTCAACAGACTTATTCCCCTATAATTTTTGCACTCTCTTTTGTCCCCTTTGCCTTTATACTAAGGAACTATGCACGCTCTCTGCCAATCCCTAGGTACCTTACCCTCTTCCATACATTTATTAAATAATAGCACCAACCACTCCAAAACAATATCTCCACCTGCTTTTAACATTTCTATCTTTATCCCATCAATCCCAGCTGCCTTACCCCCTTTCATTTTACCCACTGCCCCACGAACTTCCTCCACACTCACAACTGGCTCTTCCTCACTCCTACAAGATGTTATTCCTTCTTGCCCTATACACGAAATCATAGCTTCCCTATCTTCATCAACATTTAACAATTCCTCGAAATATTCCCTCCATCTTCCCGATACCTCTAACTCTCCATTTAATAACTCTCCTCTCCTATTTTTAACTGTCAAATCCATTCATTCCCTAGGCTTCCTCAACTTATTAATCTCACTCCAAAACTTTTTCTTATTTTCAACAAAATTCGTTGATAACAACTCGCCCATTCTCTCATTTGCTCTCTTTTTACATTGCTTCACCACTCTCTTACCCTCTCTTTTTCTCTCCATATACTCTTCCCTCCTTGCATCACTTCTACTTTGTAAAAACCTCTCATATGCTAACTTTTTCTCCCTTACTACTCTCTTTACATCATCATTCCACCAATCGCTCTTCTTCCCTCCCGCACCCACTTTCCTATACCCACAAACTTCTGCTGAACACTCTAACACTACATTCTTAAACCTACCCCATACATCTTCAACCCCGTTGCCTATACTCTCACTAGCCCATCTATCCTCCAGTAGTTGTTTATATCTTACCCTAACTGCCTCCTCTTTTAGTTTATAAACCTTCACCTCAATCTTACTTGCTGCTTCTATTTTCTTGTATCCCATCTACCTTTTACTCTCACTGTAGCTACAACTAAAAAGTGATCTGATTTATCTGTGGCCCCTCTATAAACATGTACATCTTGAAGTCTACTCAGTCTTTTATCTACCAATACTAAGTCCAACAAACTACTGTCATTAGGCCCTACAGCATATCTTGTATACTTATTTATCCTCTTTTTCTTAAAATATGTATTGCCTATAACTAAACCCCTTTCTATACAAAGTTCAATTAAAGGGCTCCCATTATCAGTTACACCTGGCACCCCAAACTTACCTACCACACCCTCTCTAAATGTTTCTCCTACTTTAGCATTTAGGTCCCCTACCACAATTACCCTCTCACTTGGTTCAAAAGTTCTTATACATTCTCTTAACATCTCCCAACATCTCTCTCTCTCCTCTACACTCATCTCTTCTCCAGGTGCATACACGCTTATTATGACCCACTTTTCGCATCCGACCCTTATTTTGATCCACATAATCCTTGAATTTATACATTTATATTCCCTCTTCTCCTTCCATGACTGATCTTTCAACATTATTGCTACCCCTTCCTTAGCTCTAACTCTCTCAGATACTCCTGACTTAATCCCATTTATTTCTCCCCACAGAAATTCGCCTACCACCTTCAGCTTTGTTTCGCTTAGGGCCAGGACATCCAACTTCTTTTCATTCATAACATCAGCAATCATCTCTTTCTTATCATCCGCACTACATCCACGCACATTCAAGCATCCCAGTTTTATAAAGTTTTTCTTCTCTTTTTTAGTAATGTATACAGGAGAAGGGGTTACTAGCCCATTATTATTATTATTATTATTATTATTATTATTATTATTATTATTATCATCAGTTATGTACTCTTGCACTTTTCCATGGTAACATACATATGTACTCCATATTATCTCTTTCACCTCTTACTATTTCACTTTAATTTTTTTTTTTTTTTTTTCAACAAGTCGGCCGTCTCCCACCGAGGCAGGGTGACCCAAAAAGAAAGAAAATCCCCAAAAAGAAAATACTTTCATCATCATTCAACACTTTCACCACACTCATACATAATCACTGTCTTTGCAGAGGAGCTCAGATACGACAGCTGAGAAAAGTCCCTCCCAGCTGTCACTATCTCAGACCCCTCCTTTAAAGTGCAGGCATTGTACTTCCCATTTCCAGGACTCAAGTCCAACTAAATCAATTAACTGGTTTCCCTGAATCCCTTCACAAAATGTTACCCTGCTCACACTCCAACAGATCGTCATGTCCCAAAAACCATTCGTCTCCATTCACTCCTATCTAACACGCTCACACATGCTTGCTGGAAGTCCAAGCCTTTAATACTGAATAGAAATTAGAACTAATTGTTGTCAGGTTTCAAATCTGCTTTTTCTCCATTCAGTTTTGACGTGGTTCCAATTAAAAACAAGGAGCCTGAGTTTGCCCACCGTGGGGATGTGGTACGGAAGAAGGCAGACCGTAAGCAGTTAGCAGGTTGGCAGTGCCATGAATGTGAAAAATGGTATGAAGCACATCTAGATCCAGAAGAAAAAAAGGTAAGTTCTCCTTTGCTCAAATTATCTTATAAGTGGAAAGTAATTTGCTTCTTTTAATGTCATCATGGAACCTGGATAACTTAGAAGTTATGAGATGTACATTAAAGTACAATGAGTACAATAAAGAGAGCCCATTCAACATTGTGAATCTGATCCAAAGAAAAAAGTCCTTTCAGTGGGGTACTTCTGAAAGGGACCCATTGTTTTCACTGTTGAACCACAACCAAAAAATGTACATTAGATTCTACTTTACATAAGTGGTAACACTACACTAGATAGGTCAAAACAATGCATATCAAGGATTCAGAGGAAAATGTGAAGTTTTTATGCATGGCACACAGTAAGTGGTGTTGGGTATGCTAAATCAATTTTTTTTAACACGCTGGCAGTCTCCCACCAAGGCATGGTGACCCAAAAAAAGAAACACTTTCACCATCATTCGTATTATCACTGTCTTTGCAGAGGCGTGCAGATACGACAGTAAATGGAACACCTATACAGTGGACCCTCAGTTATCGGCTGTAATCCGTTCCAGAAGGTCAGAATAAAAGCAAAATGGCCGAAAAGCGAAATAATATTTCCCATAAAAATTAATGTAAATACAATTAATCCGTTCCAGACACCCAAAAATATTAACAAAAAATAATTTTTTTAAAGATTAATTATAGTTTTCCATACACAAAACAATGAGAACTAAATAAAATAAAAACATGAACAATTAAATCAGTATTACACTGTACATGCTTTTATTGAAGACTCTTGTTGGCTTACGGAAGATAGGGAGGAGTAGAGAGGTAGGAGACTTTATTGTTTGGAAGGGGAATCCCCCTCCATAAGGACTTCAGGTATCAAAGCCCTCTCTGGGGTTACTTCCCTTTTACTGCCACTAGGACCAGCTTGGGAGTCACTGGACCCCTGTCACACAAAATAACTGTCCAGAGAGGTCTGTGTCTTGCGTCTCTCTAACATTTCCCTGAAGTGGGACAAGGTTTTGTCACTGAACGTGTTGCAGATATGGCTTGTTTCAGCTTGGTCAGGGTGATATTTCTCCACAAAACTTTTCACCCTACTCCACATTGCACAAATCTCCTTAATCTCTGAAGAAGGCACCTCCTTCCCTCCCTCTTCCTCCTCCTCTGAAACAAGATCCTGAGCTGTGGTCTGTTGCTGTTCCAGATGAAGCTCTTGCAGCTCTTCAGTAGTTAGCTCTTCCTTGTGGTCCTCCACCAACTCTTCCACATCTTCGCCACTAATCTCCAACCCCATGGACTTCCCCAAAGACACGATAGATTCCACAACAGGCGTAGGGTCCTCAGGGTCAGCCCCAAACCCTTCAAAACCCCTCTCTTAGACACATTCTGGCCACAGTTTTCTCCAAGAAGAGTTAAAAGTCCTGGAAGTCACTCCCTGCCAAGCTTTACCTATAAGGTTTATGCAATAGAGGATATTGAAGTGATTCCTCCAGAACTCTCTTAGGGTCAGATCAGTGTTCGAGGTCACTTCAAAGCACCTTTGAAACACTGCTTTGGTGTAGAGTTTTTTGAAGTTAGAAATGACCTGCTGGTCCATGGGCTGGATGAGAGGAGTGGTGTTAGGAGGCAAGAACTTCACTGTTATAAAACGGAAGTCCACAGACAATAGGTCTACCAAGTTTGGAGGATGAGCAGGAGCATTGTCCAGTACAAGGAGGCACTTGAGTGGCAATTTATGAGGTATTTTTTCACACTCAGGCCAAACACTTTATGGACCCACTCTTTGAAAATTTGCCTTGTGATCCATGCATTGTTATTAGCTTTCCACATAATACACAATTTACTCTTGAAGACATTGTTTTTCTTGAAAACACTGGGATTTTCAGAATGATACACCAGTAAAGGCTTCACTTTGAAATCCCCACTAGCGTTACCACAGAACAAAAGAGTAAGCCTGTCTTTCATAGGCTTGTGTCCTGGCAGTGCCTTTTCCTCCTGCATAATGTAGGTTCTCTTTGGCATTTTCTTCCAAAAGAGGCCTGTTTCGTCACAATTGAACACTTATTGGGGGAGGAATCTTTTAGCCTCTACGTACCCCTTGAATTCCTTCATGAATTTTTCAGCCGCATATTTGTCAGAACTTACAGCCTTGCCATGCCTTACCACACTGTGTATGCCACTACACTTCTTAAATCTCTCAAACCAGCCTTTGCTGGCCCTAAATTCACTAACAGCAGCACTTGTTCCAGGCATTTTATTTACGAGAGCCGTATGCAACTGCCTTGCCTTCTCACAAATGATCGACTTCACAACACTATCTCCCGCTAATTGTTTTTTGGTGATCCACAACAACAATAACTTCTCCATATCTTCCATTATTGGTGACCTTTGTTTCGTCAGCACATTTACTCCTTTCGCAACATTAGCCTCCTTGATTTCTACTTTCTTTGCCAGGATGGAAGTGATTGTTAATTTATTTTTCCCATACATCCTGGCAAGTTCCAGCACCCGCACACCACTCTCATATTTTTCAATAACTTCTTTCTTAAATTCCATCGTGTTTCTCACTCTCTTTACCAAAGGAACTTTACTAGGAACTTTCTTTGGGGCCATGGTTACTTATTTCACAGTTGCACTTAATCAATAACTACCAAAAACAATGGATTATAGCGAAATGTTTGGATGAATGAGCAGAAGCTTCATCACTCGCCCAGAGACAAAGCCACACTGACTCAGGAACGCGCGAGTGGCTGGCAGGCAGGCAGGTTGACGCATCCAATACGGCCAATAAGCAAAATAACGGCCGATAAGTGGAACGGCCGATAACCGAGGGTCCACTCTAGTTTGTAGGCATTAGTCCAGATACAGTGGACCCCCAGTTTTCGTGACTTTTTCGTTCCAGAATGCTGTTCAAGTGCCATTACCAAACGAATTTATTCCCATAAGGAATAATGTAAAGTAGACTAGTCCTTTTAGACCCCCAAAAATACTTACAAAAGTATTTAAAAAAATACACTTAAATAAAAGGGCGAGTTTGGAGCAGGACGAACACCGGGGGTCCACTGTATTTAGAGCAAAATATATCTGTGGCATGTCCTAAATTTTTTTATATATATCATGTACTAAGACGAGCAAGTGAAACAATGTAAATTTAATCCCAGAGTTCCCCAGATTTGCAAATCCATACAAAATTCCTTAGTGATTTTAAAATTACTTGTTATAGAGGTAAGGTGACCCATAAAATAAAACACTTTCACCATCATTCACTCCATCACTGTCTTGCCAGAGGCATGCCAGTACTACAAGTCAGATGCCTCTCCAAATTGCAGATATCCACATCCTTAAGAGTGCAAGCACAGCACTTCCCACCTCCAGGACTCGAGTCTGGCTAACCGGTTTCCCTGAATCCCTTCACAGATTGCTACCTTGCTGATACTCCAAGAACTTGTCAAGTCCCAAAAACCATTTGAATCTACCCCTATCTAACACACTCACACATGCCTGCTGAATGTCCAAGCCCCTCATACACAAAACCTCCTTTACCCCCTCCCTCCAACCTTTCCTAAGGCATTCCCCATCCTGTCTTCCCTCCACTACAGATTTATACATCCTTCAAGTCATCCTATTTTGCTCAATCCTCTCTAAATGTCCAAACCACCTCAACAGCCTCTCCTTAGCCCTCTGGATAATACTTTCAGTTGGACTTGAGTCCTGGAAATGGGAAGTACAATGCCTGCACTTTAAAGGAGGGGTCTGGGATAGTGACAGCTGGGAGGGACAATTCCCAGCTGTCGTATCTGAGCTCCTCTGCAAAGACAGTGATTATGTATGAGTGTGGTGAAAGTGTTGAATGATGATGTAAGTATTTTCTTTTTGGGGATTTTTTTCTTTTTGGGTCACCCTGCCTCGGTGGGAGACGGCCGACTTGTTGAAAAAAAACAACAACTCTGCACTTCCTAATCAAGCTATGAATTCTATACATAATAATTACATCACACATTGCCCTCAGACACAACATCTCCACTGCCTCCAACCTCCTCCTCACTACAACATTCCATAACCCATGCTTCACACTCATATAAGAGTGTTGGTACCACTGTACTCTCATGCATTCATCTTTTTACCTCAATGCACCATCCACCTTTTTCCCCTTCATCAGTACTATGTAGATAAATGGTTCAGAGAACCGACAAGTTGATAAGTTAGACATGTTCAACACTTGGATATATCTTTATTGCAGAAATGTTTTGCCACACAGTGGCTTCATCAGTCCATACAAAGGAGAATGGTGAAGAACAGAAGGAGTTTGAGTTAATCAGTCCCTTAACCTTCAGTTGACGTAATCAGTCCATCAATCTTGAAAAGAACACAGCATATCTACATTCCTGTCAGACACAGCAACATCTTGGGATCTTAATACAGGGAATTCTTCACTTGCCTAACCTTTAGGCATGACCTACTTCCACATTTGATTTGTCAAGTGTGATACCACCTACGACTGCTTCACCTCACCTGTCTACAGTATATAAGCCACTTCTTTGCACATATGCTGTATTCTTTTCAAGATTGATGCATTGATTACATTGATTCGAGGCTGAGGGACTGATTACCTCAAACTCCTGTTCTTCATCATTCTCCTTTGTATGGACTGATGAAGCCACTGTATGGCAAAACGTTTCCTCAATAAAGATACCCAAGTGTTGCACATGTGTCTAACTCATCAATACTATGGTTCACCTCATCTTTCATATACCCATCCACCACCAAGTCCACTCTCAAATATCTGAACACATTCACTTCCTCCATACTCCCTCCTTCCAGTATGACATCTAACTTTTCATTACCTATCTGGTTTGATACCCTCATCACTTTGCTTTTTCCTATGTTCACTTTTAATTTCCTTCTTTTACATAACTATTGGGTTATCTTCGGTTAAATCTACATACTAGTATGCTCTTTGGCGGATTCCACTGTATCACAAAATTGTAATGAATTTAGAATGAATAAGGCATCTTTCTGTCAGTGCTACATCCTGTTTGCCACTAGGGAAGCTGGTGGTGAAACAATTGATTGGTCTTGCTTGCATTGTTTATTTATGCCAGTTAAGCAGTGTCACCTCATGATGGACTACGTGGACCCGTCTGGTTTTATATTTTTTCAAAGGTATGACGAAGTTGTAGGAAACCTAAACAGTTGGCAGGTAGTGTACTAGTATGCCAGACACAGTCCTCACCTGCATACCGGTACATTGGATACAGTTACAGGAAGAACACACCAGCCATCTCTCACCAAGGTAGGTGACCTGAAAAACAAGGCAAAACATTCGCCAGAAGTGTGCAGGCCTCACAATTTAAGTAACCCTCCAAATGGTGATATCTGTGCACTTCTGGCAAGACAGCTTGTGAATGAAGGATGGTGTGTTGCCTTTTTTTTTTTTTTTTGTCACCCTACCTCAGTGAGAGATGGTGAGTAATTTTAAGGCAAAACAAAAAAATAGACATATCTGATTGGTGGAATGATGAGGTAAGGGTGAAAGGGTGTGATAAAAGAGAAAAAGGTCACACGAGAGATTTTTACAGAGCAGAAGTGATATAAGAAGGGTGGAGTATATGGAGAGTAAAAGAGAGGTGAGAGTGGTGAGGGAGTGCAAAAGGAGAGCAGACGATAGTGAGTGAGGCACTGTCAACAAATTTTGCTGAGAATAAGAAAAATTTTTGGAGTGAGATAAATAGGTTAAGAAAGCCAAGGGAACAAATGCATTTGACAGTTAAAAACAGAATAGGGGAGTTAGTAGGTAGGTAGTTGGAGGTATGTATTGGGAAGATGACGGGAATATTGAGGAACTGTTAAATGTTGATGAAGGATGAGGCAGTAATTTCATGCACTGGCCAGGGAGGTATAACATCTTTTAGGAGTGAAGAAGAGCTGGATGTGAGTGTGGGGAAGGTGCATGAGGCATTGGGTACAATGAAAGGGGGTAAAGCAGCTGGAACTGATGGGATCATGACAAATGTTAAAAGCAGGGGAGGATGTAGTTTTTAAGTGGTTGGTACTTTTGTTCAGTAAATGTATGAAAGAAGGGAAGGTACCTAGGGATTGGTAGTGTGTGTATAATTCCTGTATTTAAAGGAAAGGGGGACAAAAGAGATTGTAAAAATTATAGGGAAGAAGTTTACCGAGTATACCAGGTAGTGTATGGTAGAGTTATTATTGAAAGAATTAGAGAGCAGGATTGCAGATGAACAAGGAGGCTTTAGAATGGGTAGGGGATGTGTAGATCATATAAGTACAGTGGACCCCCGAGTAATGAACACCCTGGAAATTGTACAATTTTTTTATTTATTAACACATCGGCCGATTCCCACCAAGGCAGGGTGGCCCGAAAAAGAAAAACTTTCATCATCATTCACTCCATCACTGTCTTGCCAGAAGGGTGCTTTACACTACAGTTATAAAACTGCAACATTTACACCCCTCCTTCAGAGTGCCGGCACTGTACTTCCCATCTCCAGAACTCAAGTCCGGCCTGCCGGTTTCCCTGAATCCCTTCATAAATGTTACTTTGCTCACACTCCAACAGCACGTCAAGTATTAAAAACCATATGCCTCCATTCACTCCTATCAAATACGCTCACACATGCTTGCTGGAAATCCAAGCCCCTCGCACACAAAACTTCCTTTACCCCTCCCTCCAACCTTTCCTAGGCCGACCCCTACCCCGCCTTCCTCCACTACAGATTTATACACTTCGAAGTCACTCTGTCTCGTTCCATTCTCTCTACATGTCCAAACCACCTCAACAACCCCTCCTCAGCTCTCTGGACAATCGTTTTGGTAATCCCACCTCCTCCTAATTTCCAAACTCCGAATTCTCTGCATTATATTCACACCACACATTGACCTCAGACATGACATCTCCACTGCCTCCAGCCTTCTCCTCGTTGCAACATTCATCACCCATGCTTCACACCCATATAAGAGCGTTGGTATAACTATACTCTCATACATTCCCTCTTTACTTCCATGGACAAGGTTCTTTGTCTCCACAGACTCCAAGTGCTCCACTCACCCTTTTCCCTCATCAATTCTATGATTCACCTCATCCTTCATAGACCCATCCGCCGACATGTCCACTCCCAAATATCTGAATACATTCACCTCCTCCATACTCTCTCCTCCAATCTGATATCCAATCTTTCGTCACCTATTCTTTTTGTTATCCTCATCACCTTACTCTTTCCTATATTCACTTTCAATTTTCTTCTTTTACACACCCTACCAAATTCATCCACCAACCTCTGCAGCTTCTCTTCAGAATCTCCCAAAGCACAGTGTCATCAGCAAAAAGCAACTGTGACAACTCCCACTTTGTATTTGCTTCTTTATCTTTTAGCCCAACACCTCTTGCCAAGACCCTCGCATTCACTTCTCTTACAACCCCATCTATAAATATATTGAACAACCACGGTGACATCACACATCCTTGTCTAAGGCCCACTTTTACTGGGAAATAGTCCCTTCCTCCTACACACTCTAACCTGAGCCTCACTATCCTCATAAAAACTCTTCACTGCTTTCAGTAACCTTCCTCCTATTCCATACACCTGCAACATCTGCCACATTGCCCCCCTCTCTACCCTATCATACGCCTTTTCCAAATCCATAAATGCCACAAAACATCTTTACCCTTATCCAAATACTGTTCACCTATATGTTTCACTGTAAACACTTGGTCTACACACCCCTACCTTTCCTAAAGCCCCCTTGTTCATCTGCTATCCTGCTTTCTGTTTTACTCTTAATTCTTTCAATAATAACTCTACCATACACTTTACCAGGTACACTCAACAGACTTATTCCCCTATAATTTTTGCACTCTCTTTTGTCCCCTTTGCCTTTATACAAAGGAACAATACACGCTCTCTGCCAATCCCTAGGTACCTTACCCTCTTCCATACATTTATTAAATAATAGCACCAACCACTCCAAAATTATATCCCCACCTGCTTTTAACATTTCTATCTTTATCCCATCAATCCCAGCTGCCTTACCCCTTTCATTCTACCCACTGCCTCACGAACTTCCCTACACCCACAACTGGCTCTTCCACACTCCTACAAGATGTTATTCCTCCTTGCCCTACACACGAAATCACAGCTTCCCTGTCTTCATCAACATTTAACAAATCCTCAAAATATTCTCTCCATCTTCCCGATACCTCTAACTCTCCATTTAATAACTCTCCTCTCCTATTTTTAACTGTCAAATCCATTTGTTCTCTAGGCTTCCTCAACTTATTAATCTCATTCCAAAACTTTTTCTTATTTTCAACAAAATTTGCTGATAACATCTCACCCACTCTCTCATCTGCTCTCTTTTACATTGCTTCACCACTCTTTTAACCTCTCTTTTTCTCTCCATATACTCTTCCCTCCTTGCATCACTTCTACTTTGTAAAAACCTCTCATATGCTAACTTTTTCTCCCTTACTACTCTCTTTACATCATCATTCCACCAATCGCTCCTCTTCCCTCCCGCACCCACTCGCCTGTAACCACAAACTTCTGCTGAACACTCTAACACTACATTTTTAAATCTACCCCATACATTTTCGACCCCATTGCCTACACTCTCACTAGCCCATCTATCCTCCAATAGTTGTTTATATAAACCTTCACCTCTCTTTTACTTACTGATTCTATTTTCCTTGTATCCCATCTACCTTTTACTCCCACTGTAGCTATAACTAAAAAGTGATCTGATATATCTGTAGCCCCTCTATAAACATGTACATCCTGAAGTCTACTCAACAGTCTTTTATCTACCAATACATAGTCCAACAAACTACTGTCATTACGCCCTACATCATATCTTGTATACTTATTTATCCTCTTTTTCTTAAAATATGTATTACCTATAACTAAACCCCTTTCTATACAAAGTTCAATCAAAGGGCTCCCATTATCATTTACACCTGGCACCCCAAACTTACCTACTACACCCTCTCTGCATGTTTCTCCCACTTTAGCATTTAGGTCCCCTACCACAATTACTCTCTCATTTGGTTCAAAAGTTCCTATACATTCGCTTAACATCTCCCAAAATCTCTCTCTCTCTCTACACTCCTCTCTTCTCCAGGTGCATACACGCTATTATGACCCACTTTTCGCATCCGACCTTATTTTAATCCACATAATCCTTGAATTTACACATTTATATTCCCTCTTTTCCTTCCATAACTGATCCTTCAACATTATTGCTACCCCTTCCTTAGCTCTAACTCTCTCAGATACTCCTGACTTAATCCCATTTATTTCTCCCCACTGAAACTCGCCTACCCCCTTCAGCTTTGTTTCGCTTAGGGCCAGGACATCCAACTTCTTTTCATTCATAACATCGTACAATTATGTAAGTATAATATTGTAAGTGCTTGTGGAAGTGTATTTTTAGGGGTCTGAAATAGACTAACCTACGTGACATTATTCCTTAAGGAAGTAAATTCGTTCGGTAATGGCACTTGAGCAGGCTTCTGGAATGAAGTTTTTACGTTACTCTGGGGTCCACTGTATTTAGATAAAGGTAGGGAAGTTTTCATTGCATTTATGGATTTAGAAAAGGCATATGATAGAGTGGATAAGGAAGCAATGTAGCAGATGTTGCAAGTGTATGGAATAGGTAGTAAGTTACTAAATGCTGTAAAGTTTTTTATGAGGATAGTGAGGCTTAGGTTAGGGTGTGTAGGAGAGTGGGAGATTACTTTCCAGTAAAAGTAGGCCTTAGACAGGGATGTGTATTGTCACCATGATTGTTTAACATATTTGTAGATGAAGTTGTAAAAGAAGTAAATGCTAGGGTGTTGGAGAGAGGTGGGATTAAATTATGGGGAATCAAATACAAAATGGGAGTTGAAACAGTTACTTTTTTGCTAATGATACTGTGATTTTCGGAGATTCTAAAGAGAAGTTGCAAAGGTTAGTGGACGAGTTTGAAAGTGAACATAGCTAAGAGTAAGGTGATGAGGGTATCAAACGAGTTAGGTAAAAAAAAAATTAGATATTACATTGGAGGGAGGGAGTGAATGAGTTTACATATTTGGGAGTAGATTTGTCAGCAGATGGCTTTTTGAAGAATGAGGTTAACCATAGAATTGATGAAGTAAAAAAGACGAGTGGTGCATTGAGGTATCTGTGGAGACAAAAAACGTTATCCATGGAGGCAAAGAAGGGAATGTACGAGAGTATAGTGTTACCAACACTCTTATCTGGGTGTGAAGCATGGATTGTAAATGCTGTAGTGAGGAGGAGGCTGGAGGCAGTGGAGATGTTGTGTCTAAGGGCAATGTGTAGTGTAAATATTATGCAGAGAATTTGTAGTGTGGAAATTAGGAGGTGTGGAGTTACAAAAAGTATTATTCAGAGGGCTAAAGAGGGGTTATTGATGTTGTTTGGTCATTTAGAGAGGATGGACCAAAATAGAATGACTTGGAGGGTGCATAAATCTGTAGTGGAGGGAAGGAGGGGTAGGGGGGTCATCCTAGGAAAGGATGGATGGGGGGTAAAAGAGGTTTTGTGTGCAAGGGTCTGGACATGCAGCAGGCATGTGTGAGTGTGTTAGATAGGAGTGAATGGAGATGAATGTTTTTTTTGGGAAGTGGAATAGAATTCTTCCTCTGTAAGCCATGTGTGTCGTAAGAGGCGACTAAAATGCCGGGAGCAAGGGGCTAGTAATCCCTTCTCCTGTATATATTACTAAATGTAAAAGGAGAAACTTTTGGGCCACCCTGCCTCGGTGGGAAACGGCCGACGTGTTGAAAGAAAAGAAGAACAATCATATAATAATAATATCTTTATTTACTACAAGTACATGTACATACATAGTATACAGGCCTAGCTGACATCAATGACATACTACTATATAGGAAGCCGCTTGTTGTGTTGAGCATTTCGGGCAAATTAGGTCAGTTGTGTCCCAGGATGCAACCCACACCAGTCGACTAACACCCAAGTACACATTTTACACTGATGGGTGAACAGGAACAACAGGTGTCTTATGGAAACACGTCCCTAATGTTTTCCAGCCCTACCAGAGGAGATTCGAACTCTAGACCTCAGTGTGTGAGCTGAGTGCGCTAGTGAGGGACTTGACGAACTGTTGGAGTGTGAGCAGGGTAATATTTTTTGAAGGGATTCAGGGAAACCAGTTAGCCAGACTTGAGTCCTGGAGGTGGGAAGTACATTGCTTGCACTTTGGAGGGGTTTGGGATATTGGCTGTTTGGAGTGACATCTAAACTGTCATATCTGGGTACCTCTGCAAAGACAGTGATTGTGTGAATGATGGTGAAAGTGTTTCTTTTTTTGGGTTACTCTGCCTCGGTGGGAGACGGCCAACGTGTTGAAAAAAAAATCTGAAATTTGACATTTTTCAAATATCCTGAACTCTAGAGAAATGTAAATAAAAGATATTAGTTTCCTGTATTTACTGTTTGTTTGGTTGACTTGAGCTAGTTTGTAAGTTTTGGTGTGTTTTATATATAGTATAGTGCAGGTACTGTGTATTTACCCATTTGCAACTACAAGAATAGATCTAAGCTAAGTTCATATTATCTCATCTTTGATAATTATTACTTTTTTAAAATTTGTAGTTATGGCACTTACTCCATACCTCTGGTAACTCATTTCATTGTTCAACCACTGTGTGCATTTGTATATTCATATTTTAATTTGTATGTACAGTACAACATTTTTATTTACTAAATAGAACTTGTCCTGCAGATGATGATGAACAAATGTTCCCGACACCGCAGCAGGCATAACCCAGTAATAAATACACCAGAAAATTTTTGGGACCCGGATTGGATTGATTAATGCAAGAGTATGATACACCAAGTGATTACCTAGAATGGATTCCATTCCAGATTTGTGTCACTATTATTTTTATATTTTCTGGTGTTCTTTGAGCACTTGTTACTGTTATTCTTAAATGTGATTGTCCCTTACTTTCTTTCTAGGAACCATAGAGCATTTTCAGTTTTCAATCTTTCATGACTAACTCGTATTTATTACTCTGGGAGCATTTTTCTAGCATGTTTTGTTTTTTACCTACATTAAGGTGCAGACACCACTAATACACATTCCAGTTTTGGTCCAATGTGTCAGTTTTTTCTTGTAGTATTACACTTTGCATATATCAGAGTCATTTTGAAGTTTACCTGTGTATCATACCATACAAGTTTTTCACAACTATATTTATGTGATCTAATGGCACTCTTCAGTCTTAATTACTGTTAGATCCTACTCTGTCCAACATTGTAGTTTATAAATTTATATTAATGTGCTTTTTTTTTGCTTTCTTTCCCTTAATTACGTGGCACTTATTGCACATACATTAGATCCGATCATCCAGCTTGCTCAATATATCCAAGTTCAATTGAACCACAGTTGTCGATTACATTACTTGTCGAATAAATTGGTTTTTGAATGAGGTGTCCAAGAAAAAAAATGTCCTCATTTTCATACGTTCTCTTGGTTGTCGACAGACAAGTTTTCGCATGACATTGTAATGTCTCAATTTAGAAGTGTTAAAACAGAACCAGATATAAACCTCACTAGACAGGTTTTTAGTGAGACAAATAACCATTGAGCCAGAACAGGGTGTTAGTGGTGAAAAAGAGACAAATGGAAATTAAATGAAAATGTTTATTTCCTTGCAAAGCTTACAATGTGTGGTTTACATTATTTTTTTTTCTATTAACACATAGGCCGTTTCCCACCAAGACAGGGTGGCCCGAAAAAGAAAAACTTTAATCATTCACTCCATCACTGTCTTGCCAGAGGCATGCCCACACTACAGTTATAAAACTGCAACATTAACATCCCTCCTTCAGAGTGCCGGCATTGTACTTTCCATCTCCAGGACTCAAGTCCGGCCTGCCGGTTTCCCTGAATCCCTTCATAAATGTTATCTTGCTTACACTCCAACAGCACGTCAAGTCCTAAAAACCATTTGTCTCCATTCGCTACTATCTAACACGCTCACGCACGCTTGCTGGAAGCCCAAGCCCCTCGCACACAAAACCTCCTCCTTTACCCCCCCTCCAGCCTTTCCTAGGCCGACCCCTACCCCGCCTTCCCTCCACTACAGATCTATTCACTCTCGAAGTCATTCTATTTCATTCCATCCTCTCTACGTGTCCAATCCATCTCAATAACCCCTCCTCAGCTCTCTGGATAATAGTTTTGGTAATCCCACACCTCCTAATCTCCTAAATACGGATTCTCTGCATTATATTCACACCACACATTGCCCTCAGCCACGACATCTCCACTTCCTTCAGCCTTCTCCTTGTTGCAATATTCACAACCCATGCCTCACACCCATACAAGAGCGTTGGTATAACTATACTCTCATACATTCCCCTCTTTGCTTTCATGGATAAAGTTCTTTGTCTCCACAAACTCCTCAGTGCACCACTCATCTTTTTTCCCTCGTCAATTCTATGATTTACCTCATCTTTCATAGACCCATCCGCTGACATGTCCACTCCCAAATATCTGAATACATTCACTTCCTCCATATCTCTCCCTCCAGTCTGATATCCAATCTTCCATCAAGTAATTTTTTTGTTATCCTCATCACCTTACTCTTTCCTATATTCACTTTAAATTTCCTTCTTTTACATACCCTACCAAACTCATTAACCAAGCTCTGCAACTTCTCTTCAGAATCTCCTAAAAGCACAGTGTCATTAGCAAAAAGCAACTGTGTGACAACTCCCACTTTGTATTTGATTCTTTATCTTTTAATCCCACACCTCTTGCCAAGACCCTCGCATTCACTTCTCTTACAACCCCATCTATAAATATATTGAACATGTAAAAAAAATTCCTCTTAAATTTTTTTTGTTTTTTTCAAAATACAGTGGTACCTCGGGTTACGAGTTTAATCCATTCCATGACCTTGCTCGCATCTCTATTTGCTCGTTTGTCGAGTGACTTTTCCTCATTTAAATTAATTGAAATGGAATTAATCCGTTCCAGTGGAATTCCAGGCACGACGAAATACTAATATCAACTCTACGGCTTATTTATCAATTCATCTAACATGACATAATAAACAATATTAATAACATAGAAACATGATATATACACTAGAATGAATGAAATATGTCATTACGTATGCGAGGAGTGGTAGTGAAGGCAGAGGCACAGCGGCCATTGTTGTTAGGGTGTATAGGGCCACCACAGTGGCCATTCCTGCTCCTGACTACATACCTTCCCATGTTTTTATTATAACAGAAAACAGTGTTTGTAAGGCAAACTCCATTAGATCACTACATGCTTTCATAAGGAAAACAATAATAATAATACAGTGGACCCTCGGTTAACGAATACCCCGGAAATCGTGCAGTTATGTAAGTATAATTTTGTAAGTTCTTGTGGAAGTGTATTTTTAGGGGTCTGAAATAGACTAACCTACGTGAAATTTTTCCTTAAGGGAGTAAATTCGTTCGGTAATGGCACTTGAGCAGACTTCAGGAGTGAAGTTTTTACGAAACTCGGGGGTCCACTGTATAATGTAAAGAAATTATGTACTACAGCATTTACTTTGGAGATGGAGAAGAGATGGCACAGCGGCGTATTCTGTCAGGAGTTGATTTCGTTTCGTCCTTTTTCTATCGCTACACTCTTAATGCTTTAATGCAGCGCTGTATAACCCCTGTGGTTTAGCGCTTCTATTTGATTATAATAATAATAATAATTAATGCTTTAATTCCATGGAAATCATCTTTTTCTTCTCAGCACTGTCCTTTGCACTTGCTTTCTTAGGACCCATGGTTAGAAACAAGAAATTCTGCAAAATAACTGCATGAAACTTAAGCAAATCACAAGAATTATCTCCACTGCCAGTTGAAGCACAAGTAGACTGAGCATTTTGATACAAGTACTTCCATCTTGTGGTTGCATTCTAAAGCTCACTTATACGTAGTATTACTTTAATTATAGTATTATTTATTAGTACATACGTATTATAATAATTTGTATTACGTATATTATACATATTATTAATGGCCGAGAAGTGAACTCCGTTATTTATGGTCCAATTTCTCATTTTTGGTGTACGTTAAGAAGCATTTCCATCATACATTGACCAAGTTTCAATAAGATAGCCCAACAAACTGAAAAAAAAAAAAAATTACAAAAATCATTATAATAATAATTACGTATTAATTTAGGGAACTGGAGCACAGATCCAATTCCCTAGATCAAGAGCAAGACCCTCCCTTGAGGCCCGCTCGTATCTCTAAATTTCACTCTCATCTGGAAGCAAAAAACCGACCGAGCGACTGCTCATATCTCTAAAACTCACACATCGGGGCACTTAAGTGGAGGTTCCATTGTATTCAGAGCGCGAGGCGAGAGAACGTAGATCTACGTTTGGATAGTTAATGGGAGATGGAAAGTATTAAAATAAAAAGTAGATTATTTGATACTGGGTTAATCATAATTACACCTTCCCATAACTAACAATATACCTACTCTAGCTGTCTTAATGGTTAGCAGTGTCATCAAGGCTACCATAACACAATGCAACTAAGGTTTACCTACACTTTTCTAGGTAAGGCACAGAATGATTCATGTTAATAAAAATAAAGGAAGGTGTGGGGGCAAATCTCCTGCCCCCATGATATGTTAACAGTAGCAATGTCCTGAGAGGAGGGGGATTGGGGGGGGGTTAAGGTATCTGTTCCCTTCTGTCTGATCCAAAATCTTCCTTCCCACTATGATATTATTGGCCCATGAAAAATGTTGTATAGACAATTCAGATATGTACTAAAGTTAATTTACAGTAGAAATTGAGATCTCAACATTGCTGGGAACCAAAGCTAGTCTACAACTCGCCACATTTTCCAGATAGCCACCCACGATATTTTCCCCGAGTTATTACTTTCTCAAATTCATCCATCTTTCAGTATACTGCTTGTTTGTTGGTATAGGTGTAGCCAGTGCCTATGTTTGGTTCAATTTGGTGAGGAAATATGGTTTACATCTTTACAGATGTTGATGCATGTTGGGTTTGTTAATGTGTAGCTAGGATGTGTGATAAATTCCACTACATTCCACTTGGCCAACTAAGCTGTACTTGTCATGGGAAAGAGCTATACCTACAGGAATAGAAGGCAATCAGATTCAATCCAGAGGAGAATAGCTCTAATTTTATGGCTCTAAGAGCCTTCACTGTTGTCGAGGCACATCCCTTTAACCCTTTCAGGGTCGAGACCCCTGATCCTTAACTTTTTCAGGGTCGAAACATTTTCGGGGGAAAAAAAATGAAATAATAGAGCATCTTTTTCCGATCATAATGACACCATTATTATTATTATAATCAAAAGAAGCGCTAAACCACAAGCATAATGACACCAAAAGTATGAAATTTGGTGAAAAACTTAATGGAATTATGCTCTCGCAATGTTAGCAGTATCGACGATACTAAAATTACAGCTATTTTTCTAGAATTCCATTTCTTCTATCAATTGAGTACAAGAAACTGCCAATTTACCAATTTCAACTACCCAATAGTGGTCAGAAATTAGCAATTTGGCCAATTTCACACAAATTTCAAGATGCCAATTTCAAAATAGGGTCCAGAATAAACGAGACATTCCTGGCACTAAAACATTTTATCTTGCATTACTTTTGCTTTCCATTTTGAATTTTTCTCAAAAAAATAATTTTCTGTTATGTATACTACTGCATCATTGTAAAAACCGTATAAATAATATCAGCGCACTTGTGCAAGAATATTAGACTCGTCAGTTGATGTGTATTGGACGCATGGCGTGATTTGTTTACTCTATTATTATACGTAAAAAAGAAGCGCTAAACCACAAGGGTTATACAGCGCGGCGGGGCAGGACAGGGAGAATGGATTGTAAGCGGGAGATGGATGATTAGTAGAGTATGGAGTGCAGCAGGACAGTAGATAGTGCAGGGATAGAAGATAGCAAGAGATCGAGGTAGAAGGGACTGAGGGAGGTGTTAGAGGTATAATTTTCAGAGTTTGTGTAGTAAGTCAGTTTCTGTCAAAGTCAACGAGAGAGTCAGGATTAAAGGAGGGTCCATCAGCAAGAAGGGAAGGTAAAGAAAGGGCCGCAGAGCGAAGACGTCGTTGTAGGTAAATTCTGCGCGCTCATTGATAAAATGTACAGTTGAACAGAATATATCGAACAGACACTGGAACCTGACAATGCTCACAGAGGGGTAAGGAGCCTCTCCATGAGATACCCGTGCGTAAGAAGTGTGGCCAATGCGAAGACAGGAGTGTAGTCTCCCAACCTCGACATTGGTGACAAGTAGAAGGCCAGAAACCTATACTCGGTTTAATAGAATGAAGTTTATTTAGTAGGTCAGACCAGCGTTGCCGCCAACGGGTGCGAAGGTGGGTAGCAAAGACCACAAAATAGTCCATAAAAGGAACACCTCTATATGAAACTGGAAGGTCATGTACTGCTGACCGCCAGCAGTGTCTGCCTGTTCATTGCCCTGTACGTCAACATGACCAGGGGCCCAACAAAAAACATCTTTGTGCTTGGTAGGTTTACTCTTGAACATTGGCAAAAATCTAACATTTTTGCTACTTTGCGCTCAATTTCAAGGTACTTGTCATCGTGAAACCAATCAAAATTCTCTTATTTCTGTAATATATCTTCCATTCTATCAAATGAGATCTAGGCCTACCAGCCTTTTCCCCGCTTGATTTGAAGGCGCTAGAATTTATGCGTACTAGTACGTCAAACACCCTGGTGCGTAAGACGTACTAGTACGTCAAAAACCCTGAAAGGGTTAAGGGTTAGATTGAGCTGTACACAGCGTACTTGTTAAAAATATTTGAGGGTTATAATGATACAGCACTTAAAATAAAAGAATAAAAATATATTTGTTATTCAAATTGAATAAAACTTTGTATTCAAGGTTATAACACTTAACAGAATAACTGGAAACTGCTTTAAAACCTTAGGAGAACTAACACCAAGGGAGAATCACATCAACTGATATTTCCATATACAGTATTGTTATTATGTAGTATATTGCAATTTCATAGTCAAACCAGAAACTTTCAAATCAAATATAAAAAAAATTTTTTTTTAGGTAAATGTACACAAGGGTTAGTACAAATAATTTAAAGGAGGAAATTGCCCTGACTGGTTCATGTTAAGGACATATCATCCTATCTATAGTGCAGTATAAAAAAAAAAATTCAGTAAGAATCAGGTAGCCACTTTTTAATGTGGTGTTTCTAGACACGTTTTCTTGGGGAAAATAATTCTATTTGATTATAATAATAATAATTGGTGGATAATAGGTTGATGAGTAGGCTTCAGGATGTACATGTTTATAGAGGGGCAACGGATATATCAGATCATTATTTGATTGTAGCTACAGTTAGAGTAAAAGGTAGATGGGACAAAAAGAAAATGGTAACAGCAAGTAAGAGAGAGGTAAAAGTGTATAAACTAAGGGAGGAGGAAGTTAGGGCGAGATATAAGCAACTATTGGCAGAAAGGTGGGCTAGTGCAAGTAGGAGTAGTGGGGGTTGAAGAGAGTTGGGATAGTTTTAAAAATGCAGTATTAGAATGTGGGGCAGAAGTTTGTGGTTATAGGAGGGTGGGTGCAGGAGGAAAGAGGAGTGAGTGGTGGAATGAAGAAGTAAAGGGTGTGATAAAAGAGAAAAAGGTAGCTTATGAGAGGTTTTTACAAAACAGAAGTGTTAGTAGAAGAGCAGAGTATATGGAGAGTAAAAGAAAGGTGAAGAGAGTGGTGAGAGAGTGCAAAAGAAGAGCGGATGAAAGAACGGAGAGGCTCTGTCAAGAAATTTTGCTGAAAACAAGAAAAATTTTGGAGTGAGATAAACAAGGTAAGAAAGCCTAGGGAACGAATGGATTTGTCAGTTAAAAACAGAGTAGGGAGTTAGTAGATGGGGAGCTGGAGGTATTGGGTAGATGGCGGGAATATTTTGAGGAACTTTTAAATGTCGATGAAAAGAGGGAGGCGATAATTTCATGTACTGGACAGGGAGGTACAACATCGTTTAGTGTGAAGAAGAGCAGGATGTGAGTGTGGGGAGGTGCGCGAGGCATTACGTAGAATGAAAGGGGGTAAAGCAGCTGGAATTGACGGAATCATGACAGAAATGTTAAAAGCAGGGGGGGATATAGTGCTGGAGTGGTTGGTATTTTTGTTTAATAAATGTATGAAAGAGGGGAAGGTACCTAGGGATTGGCAGCGAGCATGTATAGTTCCTTTATATAAAGGGAAGGGGATAAAGAGAGTGTAAAAATTATAGGGAATAAGTTTACTGAGTATACCAGGTAAAGTGTATGGCAGGGTTATTATTGAAAGAATTAGAGGTAAGACAGAGAGTAGGATTGCAGATGAGCAAGGAGGCTTTAGAGTGGGTAGGGGATGTGTAGATCAAGTGTTTACAGTGAAGCATATATGTGAACAGTATTTAGATAAAGGTAGAGAAGTTTTTATTGCATTTATGGATTTAGAAAAGGCATATGATAGAGTGGATAGGGGAGCAATGTGGCAAATGTTGCAAGTGTATGGAATAGGTAGTAAGTTACTGAAGGCTGTAAAGAGTTTTTATGAGGATAGTGAGGCTCAGGTTAGGGTGTGTAGGAGAGAGGGAGATTACTTCCGGTAAAAGTAGGTCTTAGACAGGGTTGTGTAATGTCACCATGGTTGTTTAATATATTTATAGATGGGGTTGTAAAAGAAGTAAATGCTAGGGTGTTGGGGAGAGGGGTGGGATTAAATTATGGAGAATTAAATGCAAAATGGGAGTTGACAGTTACTTTTGCTGATGATACTGTGCTTATGGGAGATTCTAAAGAAAAGTTGCAAAGGTTAGTGGACGAGTTTGGGAGAGTGTGTAAAGGTAGAAAGTTAAAAGTGAACATAGATAAGAGTAAGGTGATGAGGGTATCAAACGATTTAAATAAAGAAAAATTGGATATCACATTGGAGAGAGGGATTATGGAAGAAGTAAATGTTTTCAGATATTTGGGAGTTGATGTGTCAGCGGATGGGTTTATGAAGGATGAGGTTAACCATAGAATTGATGAAGGAAAAAAAGGGGAGTGGTGCATTGAGGTATCTGTGGAGACAAAAACGTTATCCATGGAGGCAAAGAAGGGAATGTACGAAAGTATAGTGGTACCAACACTCGTATATGGGTGTGAAGCATGGGTTGCAAATGCTGCAGCGAGGAGGAGGCTGGAGGCAGTGGAGATGTCCTGTCTAAGGGCAATGTGTGGTGTAAATATTATGCAGAAAATTCGGAATGTGGAAATTAGGAGAAGGTGTGGAGTTACTAAAAGTATTTGTCAGAGGGCTGAGGAGGGGTTGTTGAGGTGGTTTGGTCATTTAGAGAGAATGGATCAAAGTAGAATGACTTGGAGAGCGTATAAATCTGTAGGGCAAGGAAGGCGGGGTAGGGGTCGTCCTAGAAAAGGTTGGAGGGAAGGGGTAAAGGAGGTTTTGTGGGCAAGGGGCTTGGACTTCCAGCAAGCATGTGTGAGCGTGTTAGATAGGAGTGAATGGAGACGAATGGTTTTTGGGACATGACGATCTGTTGGAGTGTGAGCAGGGTAACATTGTGTGAAGGGATTCAGGGAAACCAGTTAATTGATTTAGTTGGACTTGAGTCCTGGAAATGGGAAGTACAATGCCTGCACTTTAAAGGAGGGGTCTGAGATAGTGACAGCTGGGAGGGACTTTTCTCAGCTGTCGTATCTGAGCTCCTCTGCAAAGACAGTGATTATGTATGAGTGTGGTGAAAGTGTTGAATGATGATGAAAGTATTTTCTTTTTGGGGATTTTCTTTCTTTTTGGGTCACCCTGCCTCGGTGGGAGACGGCCGACTTGTTGAAAAAAAAAAAAAAAAAAATAATAATTGAGGAAAATAAGATCCGTTTATCTTTTCTTTGTAATACAGTAAACTATGAAATCTTGTCCAATTCAAATTCTTGTTCATCTTGCTTCCTGTCAGGGTAGACGATTACTTGGCATAGTTTTGCATATATTTGGTAGAAACTTTTATGGTTAAAATATCTTGGCAGATTTCTGAAAAATCTATGCTTAGAATTAGGCAAGATATATGGTATACAAGACAGCATTAACCAGATACAAGATAATAATACAATTTGGTATTTTTAATTTTTAATACATTTCATACAAAAAAAAAAAATCTATGAATAATACAATATTTACAGCCAAGATCATTCTAGGCCAGTGTTTCTGCTGGTTCAACTCCAGGTACTCAATGTAAATGAGCACTGTCAGTAGCAGAAATAAAAAGAATGGAAATCTTATGTACAAAAGGTCAACATACAAAAGTATAAAAAAGCTAACTTTGCACTGCTTATACTTAGGAAGAAGATTTCAGGTTAATAGCATCTCTATCGATTACTTCTACTCAGGTTACACTTTTTTTTTTAACTATATTAACATTTATGTTCTAATGGAGATCCAATTGTATCTAATTCTTAAAATTTACATCTTGCACATACAAGAATTACAGTAAAAACAATGAACGACTAGTAGTTTATGAAAAGGAGCAACTCCATGTTCAATTATTATTAATCCTTGCACATGATCTCAATTTTAAGCTCCTATTAGGAAAGTAGTTTACAAATAATATTAGAAATAAATAAGCAAAGAAATAATAAATTATTTTACCAGTGAAGAAAGGACAGGTCAATACTGTTTTTTATTTTTTTTTTTAATTTCAAGGAATGAGTTTCAAAAAGTACAAATAATGGCCCAAATTTGACCATGCCACCAAGGAAAATAGAGGAATGAAGACAATGATTAATACCAAGAATACTTCACTAAATATAATATATAGTGAGAGCTGATACCAACCACTGCTGTCCCTGAATAGCAGTTGTAAAAGTTAACTAACTAGTCTCCCTCTTTTTTAATCCCCTAAGGGAAAGACTCTTACTTGCAGACATGGAGCAGGTTTTTCTGTGGCCAATATTAAAAAATTATTCATCTATGTAATTAAATAAGCTAAATATGGTTTACTTTAATAAACAAAAAAAATTTATAGACTGGGTTAAATCTACAATAAAATCAACATTAAAAAAATATATATATTACCAGTGATCCACAGTACTTAATTTGCTGATTGACTGCCTATTTATATGAATCACTGCAAATAAAACATACTAAAATAATAAGTCATTCAATTCAATCACTAAAAGTTATTGTAAAATAAGCTGGCCACAGAGTACCTATGCTCCTGCTATCATACTATTACACACTCTCAGGTACATAAGTTTGCCCGGTCTCAGTTAAAAGAATTATCACAGGACTCAGACAATGTTTCAGTTGTAAGGGTGCAGAAATAGTTTGCAATCCCATTACATCACATTCATCAGCCGAGACTTGCCATAATGTTTTTCGCACCTTGTTTATGCCTCACAGAAGGGCACAGTTGCCTTCTCCTTACAACCTATGGTTATTGGTTATCACAATTTATATACAGTCATTTTAAGATAAAGGTACAGATATCATGGAATACTAGGTCACAATTTGCACTATGAGGAAGAAAGTAATGAATATAGGAGAATTTTAATACTTTTCATAATGAATCAAATGTGAATTAACAGAGCACCACCCAGGAAGAATGCCCTAATGACATGAAAATTATTACTGTTGACACCTGAACAGCAAACAAAGGAAACTGAGTGATGCCAAAGTACATGTTCAAATAGGTAAAACAATTTTTTTTTTTTTAATGCAGGACAATGTAAAATAAGTGGAAGATTTTCATGCATAATGGCATTTCTCCAGAACACACTACACATTACCACAGCAATCATCCATCACATTTTTCTTGTTTCACACTATAAAAAAAAAAAATGAAATTTTAACAATGCCTACAATGACTAATACGACAACAATCATTCATCATGTGTTATTCTTACATCACACTTAAAAATTGACATTCTAATAATGCCTACAATGATTGTAAACTCTTATACTTCCATTATTTCTGATAATCAAGCACACTAACTACTATAAATTACACCTCGGATTCACTCGGGGAGAAGTCTAATAACTTTTGGACGAACAAAAGAAAAATAAACCCTTTTAAGGATGATGTATTAATGAGAGGAAAAAAATGATGCCACTTACTAATACAGAAAAAACTGTCATCTAACTATGATAACTTGCCATTGGTGAGGACAAGTCTATTAAGTGTATGCTGCTGATGAGGAGATGAAATTGTTGGCGTGTACACATAATTGGCACGCATAGTGGCAGACCTGAGTGGAGTTACGCCTGGCAGCTTGCGAACAACCAGGCCACGTGGAGAGGGACTTGCTTGGATAGGCGACTCACTCTCTATCTTTATTTCATTTCCAAGATCATCAACCAGAGCACCATTTGACTATCAAAAAATAAATTTAATAATTTGTTTTATACAAAAAAAAAAAAAATCAAAATTAATTTCCAATATATTTTCATATATGGTATACCAATAGAAAATCACCATGCATAGTATGCTGTGAACATTACCTGCAGACTAATTTCTGTCATGGTTGAATCAGGAAGGATGTACTCAGGCTCCTCGGAAGAGGTAACCGAGTTGCGCTTTAAAGACTGTGCTGTAAATGTAGATCGAGCATTTGTGTGGGTAGACGGAGACTGGGCAATACTTGTGGATAGAGAACGACCATTTTGCACCGACTGTCTGATGTGCTGCTGCTGATTACTAACAACTGTTTGGGCTCCCCTCTGATTGGAAGTTATGATGGTTGATGAAGAAAGGGGATTCAATATCTGAAGAATGTTACACATTTTAAATTGCATTTTAATTTTTCAATTAACCCCTCAACCCCATTTTTATAAGATTATAAAGCAAGCAGCTTCGTATTTTTATATTTAGGTTCAATTGTGTATTTCGTTAGTCAAAAATTTAAAGTTTTTAACACCCTGGTCATCTCCCACCAAGGCAGGGTGAACTGAAAAAGAAACTTTCCATCGTTCACACTATCAAATTATAATACCAATTATTAATTCTGCTGGAATGATCCACTCATAATTAAATGAACTCTACTGATTCATCTGTGGTGTATAGGAGGCTTAGGTAGCTTGTGACAATGCTCTATGATTTACAGCAAATTTTAACAATAGTAAATACATACCATAAGACAAACTTGTACAGTCACACATGCAAGCCATTCTACATTTGTGTATCAAAATATGAAGTATGAACCAGGGAATGTCAACACTAAAGCACAAGTAAAAGCATACTACTTTTTATTCTAAAGAAATATAATGAGAATAAAAAAATTAGCTGCACCACTTCACTTCAACAAAGCCCTGCACACCAATTATAATTTTTTTTTTTTTAATATACAGTGGTACCTCAGTTAACGATATTTTTTCATTCCAGAATGCTGTTCAAGTGCCATTACCAAACGAATTTATCCCCATTAGGAATAATGTAAAATAGACTAGTCCTTTTAGACCCCCCAAAAATACACTTACAAAAGCATTTAAAAAAATCAACTTACATAAAAGGGTGAGTTTGGGGACCATTGTTAACCGAGGTACCACTGTATACAGAAAAAAAATTAAAAAATTCTACTTCAAATATTATGCATAATAACCTCAGCTTACCTTCACTGTCCCAACTGTAGGAGTGATAGGGGTGTCAATTGCCAGAGGATCAACCTCCTCGTCTTCATCTTCATCTTCGCTACATGACGAAACTCCTCCATTTGACTCAAATTTCATTTCACCTCGTTCTAATGCCTCCAGCACTTCTATAAAGTTAAAACACGAGATTATTAGCATTAAACAAATCACAAGTATATATAAAATAGAAAACATTTAAAATTGTTATTACATTATGTGAACTCTCACCTGATGTGATTGGGTTCTCATTTCACCATCATAGACTTTTAATATCTGACATACTAAGCAAGTACTTTTGTTTAAAAAACAAAAAACAAAAAAGTGTTCAGTACTTAATGTAGTGCATTTAACAGGGTTTGATACTGTAAATTAGGTACAATAAAATAATGAAGCATGGTCAGTGCAGCATTACACATCAAGCCTAGATATCACCAAGATAAAAAACACTTAACTGCTTCAGGAAGTACGTCAGGCAGCAAAAATGCATGAAAACCAGTACAAATTATTAACAATAATTAGCAACATTGGGTTGTAAATGCTGCAGCGAGGAGGAGGCTGGAGGCAGTGGAGATGTCCTGTCTAAGGGCAATGTGTGGTGTAAATATTATGCAGAGAATTCGGAGTGTGGAAATTAGGAGGAGGTGTGAAGTTACTAAAAGTATTAGTCAGAGGGCTGAAGAGGGGTTGTTGAGGTGGCTTGGTCATTTAGAGAGAATGGATCAAGTAGAATGACTTGGAGAGCATATAAATCTGTAGGGGAAGGAAGGCGGGTAGGGGTCGTCCTAGAAAAGTTGGAGGGAGGGGTAAAGGAGGTTTTGTGGGCGAGGGGCTTGGACTTCCAGCAAGCATGTGTGAGTGTGTTAGATAGGAGTGAATGGAGACGAATGGTTTTTGGGACATGACGATCTGTTGGAGTGTGAGCAGGGTAACATTTTGTGAAGGGATTCAGGGAAACCAGTTAATTGATTTAGTTGGACTTGAGTCGTGGAAATGGGAAGTACAGTGCCTGCACTTTAAAGGAGGGGTCTGGGATAGTGACAGCTGGGAGGGACTATTCTCAGCTGTCGTATCTGAGCGCCTCTGCAAAGACAGTGATTATGTGTGAGTGTGGTGAAAGTGTTGAATGATGATGAAAGTATTTTCTTTTTGGGGATTTTCTTTCTTTTTGGGTCACCCTGCCTCGGTGGGAGACGGCCGACTTGTTGAAAAAATAAAAAGTACAATGCCTGCACTTTAACCCTTTGGGGGTCGGTGCCGTACTAGTACGTTTTACGAGCAGGGGTCGGTGCCGTACTAGTACGTGTAAATTCTAGCGGCCTCAAATTAAGCGGGGAAACTGCTGGTAGGCCTACATATGAAAGAATGGGTCTGTGGTCAGTGTGCGCAGTATAAAAAAAAATCCTGCAGCACACACTGCATAATGAGAAAAAAAAACTCCGACCGTTTTTTTTGTTTAAAACAGCGACTTTGCAGTCTATTTTCGTATGGTATTTATTGACGTACAGTATTCTCGTTTTCTTTGTCTCGTTTGATAGAATGGAAGATATATTACAGAAATTGAGATGATTTTTATTAGTTTGACAATGACAAGTACTTTCAAATTGAGCTCAAAGTAGCGAAAATGTTCGATTTTAGCCAATGTTCAAGAGTAAACAAATCACACCATGTGTCCAATACACATCAACTGGCGAGTCTAATATTCTTGCACAAGTGCGCTGATATTATTTATACCATTTTTACAATGATGCAGTTGTATACATAACAGTAAATCTTCTATTTTTTGTGAGAATAAAAATTCAAAATGGAAAGCAAAAGTAATGTAAGAGGGGCCTGGAGACATGACTAATGAACAGAGAAGATGCTATTTTAGTGCCAGGAATGTCTGCCTTGTTTATTCTGGACCCTATTTTTTTAGCGCTTCTATTTGATTATAATAATAGACCCTATTTTTTAAATTGGCACAGTTTGAAATTTGTGTGAAATTGGCCAAATTACCATTTTCTGACCACTATTTCGGGTAGTTGAAATTGATAAATAGGTAGTTTCTTGTACTCAATCGATAGACGAAATGGAGTCCTAGCAAAATAGCTATGATTTTAGTGGACTGGAACATTGGAATTGGCTAAAAACAGGGCTCAAAATGGGCGAAATCGCCGATGCGTAAACATCTTCGAGACCGATAACTTTGCGAGAGCATAATTCCATAAGTTTTCATTAAAATTTCATACTTTTGGTGTAGTTATGATCGGAAAAAGATTCTCTATCAATAAGATTTTCTTTTTCCAAAAAATTTTCGAACCTCCGAGAACGTGTTTCCGAGAAGGCCTGTCGACCCCCAAAGGGTTAAAGGAGGGGTCTGGGATAGTGACAGTTTGGAGGGACTATTCTAAACTGTAGTATCTGAGTGCCTCTGCAAAGACAGTGATTATTTATGAGTGAGTTGAAAGTATTTTCTTTCTTTTTGGGTCACCCTGCCTCGGTGGGAGACGGCAGACTTGTTGAAAAAAAAAATTAGCAACATGTACCTGGAAGATAGTTAAAGAGTATTTTATGGAGCCCAAGGAAGGATTTATTCCTGAACATGTCAATATACCAACATGTGCAGATTTTCATATGGCATAAAATTTATGAAGACATTTTGTCCACCAAGGGGGCTTTAATTTTTTAGATTCCACTTGGTTAAGCCACATTACAACAGGTGAAGTCACCTGTCTAGCCCAACATCTCTCCTAACACCATCTCCGAAAAAAAAAAAAATAGAGCAAGTGTGTGGATGCAAGCATGTGTGCGCACACAAACTGAGTATGTGCATGTGTCTGCAAGATTTGAAGTAATTTTATTTACCTTTTCATGGTGGAGAGATTAGGTGTAAACCTCTTGAGTGATAGGGGTGACTCCAAATAACTTATTCCAAGTGAGGAATTGTAAAGCGAAAGCAATGCAAAGGGCCAAGATGTAGATGGCCGAGAATCAAGTTTTCTCTTGGCATCGCCACTTGCTTTAGAAGCCATGATTAACTGCACTTTGCTTAATATGTTAATAAGGTCACACAAAATGCTCTAAATCCAGGGAAAATTATAGACAATGAAGAGTGTGTGTGAGTGAGCACAAACGGATGTGGGTGACCTACATTTCTGGAAACTTTAAAACCAGACAGGTCCTGGATGTGGTTGCTTTGGTCCTTTTAGGCCAACTGAGTTTGCAGACCTGGTCTGATACTTCAGAAGACAACCAAACACCATCACTAAGGACAAAATGCGGAATTACAGACTTCTGTTCATTTTGCCTGATAATTAGTGTTTGGCCATTTTTTTTTGTCTGAATCTGTAGAAATCTATCTATGAGGAGCATGTCAACATGACTTGCCCCAAATTGACCCCCTTAGTGCAAAGGATTTCCTCCATTAGTTACATACAAAACATTCTCATGCATGGTTAAATCATAGTCAAAGACTATGTGACTACTATTGAAACTAGTCAATTTGTGCCTACAGTAGTACAATAGTAAAATTATCAGTGATGGGGGGCCAATTTGGTGGAATGGAATGTAACGGACTTTCCCCTCCCACCGTATGTTAAATTCATGCAACACAATTTTCAATTACACACCAACCTTTAACCCTTTGACTGTTGGAGGCCCCATTCTGAAACTGTCATTCTATGTTGCAAAATTTTGGAAAAAAAAAATTATTTTTTCTTATGAAATGAAAATCTTTTCCCGATGGTAATGACACCAAAAGTACGAAATTGATGGAAAACTTACAGAATTACGCTCTCGCGAAGTTAGCGATGTCGGCAATGTATACGCATCGGCGATTTCGCAGACTGAGCCCTATTTTCGGCCAATTCCATTGTTACAGTCGACCAAACTCATATAGCTATTTCTTTAGAACTATTTGTTCTATCGATTGAGTACAAGAAACCACCAATTTACAGATTTCAACTACCCAATAGTGGTCAGAAATTGGCAATTTGGCCAATTTCATGCAAAATAAAAAAGATGTCAATTTCAAAATAGTGTCCAGAATAAACAATGCAGACATTCCTGGCACTAAAATAAGATTTTCTCTGTTCATTAGTCACGTCCTTAGGCCCCTCTTATATTACTCTTGCTTTCTATTATTTTTTATTCACTCAAAAAATAGAAGATTTACTGTTATGCAGACTACTGCATTATTGTAAAAATGGTATAAATAATATCAGTGCATTTGTGTATGATTATTAGACTCACCAGTTGACGTGTATTGGACAAATGGCGTGATTTGTGTACTCTTGAACATTGGCAAAAATCAAACATTTCCACTACTTTGAGCACAATTTCAAGGTCATTTTCATCAAGAAACTAATCAAAATCATCTCTATTTCTGTAATATGTTTTCCATTCTATCAAATGAGACCACGAAAGAGAATACAACCATAAATACTATACGAAAATACACCTTAAAGTCGGCGTTTTAATCCAAAAACACTTTCTCATTATGCACTGCGTGCTGCAGGATTTTTTTTATACAGCGCACACTGACCACAAAGACCCTTTCTCTCATATGTGGGCCTACCAGCTTTCTCGCGCTTGATTTGAAGCCGCTAGAATTTTTGAGTATATATACGTCCGAAACACTGGCTCGTAAGACGTATATATATGACCGAAACAGTCAAAGGGTTAAGAAAGTCTCCACTGTAGTACATATTTAGTAAAATCTATGGGAAAGTAAGAGATGGTAGCAAATGTGTACAAAAAAAATGCACTTGCCTGGATATGCCATTGCATCTTTTATTCCTTGAAGATCCTTCTTACTCCACTTTTGAACTTCTTCATCCATTTTGTGTGCCTTGGCAGGATTCAATGCCCACAGACAACCTTTACGCTGATTACTACCAGCCACTGTAATATTAATTTTTATTTAAATGTTTGCTAGCAAAAGAATTAACTACTAGACCACTAATATTGTACCATTAGAAAAGCTTCAAACATCTAACTTTTTATCTTTTATACTTGCCCATAAAGTATACGCCTCTTTCGAAAACCATATTAAATCTTTATGGTTATTACAGGGAAATGGGTAACCAGCCCTCTTGTACCTAGCATTTTATTTAAATTCAATGACATGCATGTTTTATGAGGGAAGAGCTCAAACATGTTTGCCTAGAAGACTGGCAATTAAGTAACAAAAGAGCCATTACCAATTTGATCTAATTTACAAATACTATTTTAAATACTGAGCTACTACATGGTAAGCAGCAGCTTCACTGACCCCTAAGCAAGATGCACGATTTGGATAGTTCCCTATTACATGTACCATTGTTCACCAAGCAATGGCACCTGGATGTCAATCAATTATATAACGTTCAAAATTATTGTATATTAGGTTTAGACTGATCTGAAGAGGTAAAAAGTTTATAAAATCTCAAATTCTTCCTGTCCCCTTTGCTTTTAGTAAACAAAGAATGCTGGCCACAGCTAGGTTCCATGTACCCTTTTCCCAAGCAATCAAATACCTGTCTAGGTCTTGTACCCAACTGTTCACTTTTTTTACCCTTAATTCTGTAATAAAAATCAGTGCCATCAGTGATGGTATGAAATTAACAATAAAAATGTCCAAAACTAAAACTGGCTAAAGATATATAAAAGGCATGAAATATTTTATGAATGGGCAATTTTTTTCAAATACAAAACATGCACTTTAGAGGTTTAAAAAATGCATGTATCCCCTAGCATTGGTTTGAATTAGTAAACATTCAGTTATGGTTACCTACTAAGGAAATAATATACTGTATTCAAAAGAGGTAAATTATGGTGAAGGTCTATATAGTTCTTAGTCTAATTTAATTTTTGAAGCTTCATCTTCAGCTTGTATTATGTCAATAGTTATACAAATTACATTAAAATTATACAACTAAAAGATCAGGATGTACCCTTCTTTGTCGCCATGTCTGACCAACCTGTTTATCCAATTACAGCATGCAATTTCCTCCAATTTTATGTGTGTGCATTTCTGCCTGATCTAACATTTCACCAAAATTTAATATTTGTTATTCTTGGTTACATTAACTTATATTTATGAAACAGAAGGGGAAAAAAATGACTGACCTACATCTGGCAGTGCAAGTCATTTGATAGTGAAATACTTAGTTTTTTTTTTTTTATCGAAAGCTTAAAAAAGCTGGAGGATTATTGCTGTGGCTCAAACCCAAAAATGGATTTACTAAATATTTTCAAGCCATCAGGTCAGCCAGTCTTTGGCATGGGCACTGCATGAACGGCAGTAGTCTGTTCATACATACCTGCCTGTACAAATTAGTATACTAAACATTTAACAATCATTTGCATGCTTAAGCCTCTGACAACTTATTTACTTAAGGGGTGTAGTGAATACAAATGAACTTACCAACTGGTTTTTCAATCTTCTCAAAGCATTTGTTGAGACTAAGATTATGCCGAACCGAGTTCTTCCAACCATTAGGAGCTGTCCGGAAGTAGGGAAAATGTTCACTGCAAAAACAAAGAACAGTATAAAACTAAATTTGATGGAAAATTTACAGAATCACAAACAGTTGGTTTAGGCGCAATTTATGCATCGGTGATGTCACCAACAGTCCTATTTTAAGCCAATTTCAATGCTTAATTTTTACCCCAATGAAAGGGTTAATTATGATCAATAAATTCCTATACAGCCTCTCTTCACTTACCGATGTACTCGTTTACGACAACTTGGAGTTAAGACAGGCTCTCCGATGAGTCGGTATTGTATGCTATACGAGAAATTGGGTCATGGAAACGGGCAGCGCAGTCTCTCAGCGTCGAGCATCTCAACCTCCTTCCTACAGCCACTCAGTACACTAGCTTTCAGTCTCCAAGACTACTTATTTGTACTTTATTGTTCACCCCATAGTACAAGATAAGAGTTAGAAGTGCAGCAGCACTTGGAAGATGAAAGAGGAAAATGGAAGTACGAAAAAAGTACACCGTAAAGGGGTTAGCTGGTGTGTTTGTCTGTTTACATTCTCTGCGTCTCTCTTGGCAGCTTAAGAATTTATTTAACTCGGTGAACAAGTATGCTGATGTTAATGATAATTAATAATAATAATCACTCGAGCTCTTTAAATGTCAATCATATTTCGTATAGGTTTGGTAGCTGACATTTAAAGCACTCCAGAGTGATTATTTAATATTACCATCATACCTTGTTCACAATTTAATCATTTCTTAAGATACCACGAGAGACGCAGAGAAAGTAAAGACACCAACTAACATCTTTACAGTGAACTTCTTTTTTACTTCTTCCATTCTTTGTTGTTCTTCCTCTGTCTACAATACATACTCGCCTCTCACCCTACATAGGACTACAAATATTTTAAAGGTAAGTAATGAGTGTACCGTGTGCATGTTTTACTTTATTTATGGTTTTCTGTAATATGCAAGAGTTATGCAAATTAAAGCAAAGTTATCAAATTAGTTTCCTTTTTATTTTTTTTGTTTTTATTACTTGGCAGGACGGTAGCGCTAACCCTGGGAGGTACTACCGTTTTGCCAAGCGAGTAAAACTGAAGCCTGTAATTGTTTTACATTATGGTAGGATTGCTGGTGTCTTCTCAAACATGCAAGATTTCAGTATGTCTTACTAGTTCTACTTGCACTTAGGTCACACTACACTTGCATGTACAAGCATATATATATGCACACCCCTCTGGGGTTTCTTCTATTTTCTTACTTGTTCTTGTTTATTTCCTCTTACCTCCATGGGGAAGTGGAACAGAATTCTTCCTCTGTAAGCCATGCATGTCGTAAGAGGCGACAAATGCCGAGAGCAAGGGGCTAGTAACCCCTTCTCCTCCTGCATACATTACTAAAGTTAAAAAGAAACTATTTTTGGGCCACCCTGCTTCAATGGGATACAGCTGATTTGTCGAAAGAAAGGTAACTAATAATGTAGAAGCATGATAAAGATACCCAAATTAATAAAAACACATTACAGTATATGGAGAGGTATTGAAGGGTGGGCAGCAGGGGAGGGATAAAAAAAAAAGTAACTATAGAAGACCAATCATTTTTATCCTATGCAAAAACTGAAAAGTGCGATTTTCAATTTTTTCCCCCAAGTAATCAGCTATGCACGAATTTCCTGGAATATCTCGGAAGTAAATTATTGACCTATTTCATATTGTATCACTTATTAAAAAACGGATTTAAAGAATTTTCACAGCAAACCTAAAACTGAAAGTTTTAATTTCAGGTGATGACATTTTGTAGTAGTATCAGTAAGAGGCGATTCCTCGATTAGCGACAAATTCATTTACCAATGTGGTCTTAGGAACAGAACTCCATTGGTAAGCAAGGAGAGGCTGTATATCCAACCTATTTAGTTACTAAAAGTCACAAACTAAAAATAGATGGGCAGAAATTTTTTAAAGTAAAGTAAATAGATTTGTAGCAAGATTAATAGTTCCTCATGAAAGAGTAATCTGAAATCTACATATCAGAGCAAGAATAAAGAGCAGAAGATAAACAGTGGACGAGAGATTTTAAAGTTGAAAATGTCACCTTCAGTGCTGCAAGGCTCAGTACTTGCCCTGATAACTTTCTTGATAAATTTAAATGACATGCTAAAAGAAAACTGAACGTTTGCAGATACACTGAGCCTAGCAAAATAAACAAAATCTACTTAATCCTTGAGAGAAGACTAGTTGAGCAAAATGAGTGACAGATGACTTAATTTAATGAGGGTATGTGCCATGCCCAGACTGAAGTCCTGGAGGAGGAAAGACTGCCTGCACTTAAGAGCGGTGGGGATGTTACAATCAGAAAACAATCCAAATGTGATGTTAGCACACAGTGATAGGATGAATGATGGTGAATGTTTTTTGGATCACGCTGCCTTGGTGGGAGACAGCCGATGAGTTAAAATAAGTGCTATGTACAGAAATTTTAGTGCTAACAAGCCTCATTGAAGAAAAAATTTATTGAAATATCAAAAACATCAGATGAAGATACAGTGGACCCCCGCCTAATGAACGCTCCATATAGCAAACAAATCTACGTTTTTTCACAAAATATTTTTCTCACGTAGTGAACATTTACTCGTGAAGCGAACCGTACCAGATGTGTCCGCCAAGTGTTTTTTACACTTGAGAGAACATTACCCAGCGCACTCTTTCAAACATTCACAATACTTTTGTTGTGTTTATTGTTGGTTAAGTGATTGTCATTGAAATAGTCACCATGAGTCCAAAGAAGCTTCACAAGTCGATAAAGGCTATAGCACCAGCCAGTGATAAAGTGTAGCAATGGAAATGTCACTACGTCTCGACTTTTTTGGGTTATCCTAGGTTTTCTACACATGCTGCTATGTATGATAATCTATGTATAACTGGATTTGTGTATACCTGAATAAACTTAAGCAATTAATCTATAGAAAATGACACAAAACTTAACTTCTACAATGTTTGAGATTATATAGGGACACTGACAAGAGTGCCACCATCTCCAAGTGTAAGTGTATTTCTTATTTATATAAGTGTGAATATTTCTTATTTATAAATTAAAGTGTAAATGTTTCTTAGTTATAAATTATGCACATTGTTTGTGTAATAGTGGTGGTGGCTTTCTGCTGAAACTGACTACCACCACGGCTTATGGTCAGTGGCCCTATACCCAACAACACAACACACTCCACCAATCCTTAGATTCGTAATGACTTTTATTCATTCCAGAGTTTATATCATGTTTCTATGTTATTAATATTGTTTATTATGTCATATTAGATGAATTGTGCTAGATAATAAGCTGTAGAGTTGATATTATTGTCATATTGAAAGGACAAAATAGTGTACTATTTTGTCCTGCCTCCAAACAAACTCTCATACACCAACAATAGTCTTCAATAAAGGTAAAACTTATTTAACTGTTCATTTGTCCATTATAATTAGTGCTTTATATTTATTTCTTTGTTTTCTGTATGTAAAACTATAGTATTTATTCTTTAAAAATATGATTTTTTGGTGAAATTTTTTGGGTGGAAACGGATTAATTGTATTTCCATTATTTCTTATGGGAAATAAGGTTTCAAATAACGAACTTTTTGTGTTAAGAACTGGCTCCTGGAACGGATTAAGTTCGTTAGTTGAGGGACCACTGTATCACTAGAAACTTATGCCACATTGGCAAACTTCAAAATATCCTTTACATATATCGATATATGGGTATCAAATGAGTTAGGTAAAGAATAATTGGATAGCACATGAGAGGGAGGAAGTATGGAAGAAGTGAATGTGTTCAGATATTTGGGAGATTTGTCAGCAGATGGGTTTATGAAGGATGAGGTTAATCATAGAAATGAAGGAAAAAAAAATAAAAGGATGGGGGGGGGGGGTGCATTGAGGTATCTGTGGAGAAAGGAAAAAAAACTATCCTTGGAGGCAAAGAAGGGAATGTATGAGAGTATAGTGGTACCAACAGTGATATGGATGTTAACCATGGGTTGTGAATGCTGCACTAAGAAAGAGGCTGGAGGCAGTGGAGATTTCGTGTATAAGGGCAATGTGTGGTGTAAGTATTACGCAGAGAATTTGTAATGTGGAAATTAGGTGTGGAGTTACTAAATGTATTGTTCAGAGGGCTGAAGAGGCATGGTAGTCTGCTGCTGAACACATCCACTTCAAATTTCTAAGTGTTATGTTGTGTTCAGAGATGCTCTTCTGCATACCACTATTTTAGTGCATGGTTATTAGAGTTACTGTCACCCTCCACCAGTTTAGCCATTCTTTGACCTTCATTAACAAGGCATTTTTGCCCACAACTGAAAGTTGCTGGAAGAGTTTTTTTCACACCATTCTCAGTAAACTAAAGATTTGGGATGAAATTATGTACAGTGGTACCTCGAGTTACGATGGTCCCCAAAATCGCCCTTTTATGTAAGTTTATTTTTTGAAATGCTTTTGTAAGTACAGTATATTTTTGGGGGTGTAAAAGGACTAGTCTATTTTACATTATTCCTTATGGGGATAAATTCGTTTGGTAATGGCACTTGAACAGCATTCTCGAACAAAAAAATATCGTAACTCGAGGTACCACTGTATTAGATTACCAGTTTCTGAGAGCTCAAGCCACCACATCTGGCACCAACAATCAATCATTCCATGGTCAGAGTCACTTTGCTCAAATTTCTTCATTCTGATGTTTCGTCTGAATAACGACCTCTTGACCGATTCTTTTAGGCACTTAAGTGCTGCCACGTGATTGGCTGGTTATGTTTGTAATAACGATCAGGTGTACCTAATAAAGTGGCCACTGAGTATATATTTATAAGAAGTTCATGTCAGTCATTATAGAGACTGGGCTAAGTTAGCACTTACCCCTCACCAACTTAAAATAAATAACTAGTTATGATGCTTACCATCGGTTGAAGATTTATGAAGAATACCGTAGTTATACTGACCAAGCTGCATTCACTATTGCAAGATATTGCTTTTGAAAAACTGTACACTGATTTTCAATCTTTAAACAATATCCAATCTTTTATTAAAATCATTATAATTAGTTTAGGGGCTACCTTTAAATATTTGCATGCATCTGGCGAAGATACTGATCGTGATTCAGCCCTTTGCTTTCTCTACTAAAAACTTCCTATTTTATTTTATTATAAATAGCCAAACGATAAAGACAACATACATGTCCCTTGTACATACAACAGCACGTTAAAAAAAATCTAGGGCATTCATTATGGCGGGGTTCCATTTTCGGAGGGTTGAGGGAATTGGTATGGGAGTGGTAGGGAGGGGTAGAGGGGGAGCTATGTACGAACTGGTCACTATCAGTTTTATTGATCCACTATACACAGAACTTTTTAATAACGACTTATTCCACTGTACACGTACCACAAAACTAGTATTATTACTGTACATGAATGATAAGAATAAGCTATGTAAAAAATGGAACATTGTAACAGTGTACTGGCAACTAATGCTAAGTTTAAAGGAAAAAAAGGCAAGCTACTGAAAGCAAGTCGATATCCAATAAATTAAGTGAAACTAGGCATGGTGACAAGATCACTAAAATAACAGCGAGGCAATGGTGGGTATGGGATATGATAGGCCCGAGCGGGAAGAGGATGGAAATTAACTAACAAGAAGCATGCACATGTGTGAAAACAAAAAGATGAGAATTTTTTTTTTTTTATTAACACATCGGCCGATTCCCACCAAGGCAGGGTGGCCCGAAAAAGAAAAACTTTCATCATCATTCACTCCATCACTGTCTTGCCAGAAGGGTGCTTTACACTACAGTTATAAAACTGCAACATTAACACCCCTCCTTCAGAGTGCCGGCACTGTACTTCCCATCTCCAGAACTCAAGTCCGGCCTGCCGGTTTCCCTGAATCCCTTCATAAATGTTACTTTGCTCACACTCCAACAGCACGTCAAGTATTAAAAACCATATGCCTCCATTCACTCCTATCAAATACGCTCACACATGCTTGCTGGAAGTCCAAGCCCTCGCACACAAAACTTCCTTTACCCCTCTCCTCCAACCTTTCCTAGGCCGACCCCTACCCCGCCTTCCCTCCACTACAGATTTGTACACTCTCGAAGTCACTTGTCTCGTTCCATTCTCTCTACATGTCCAAACCACCTCAACAACCCCTCCTCAGCTCTCTGGACAATCGTTTTGGTAATCCCGCACCTCCTCCTAATTTCCAAACTCCGAATTCTCTGCATTATATTCACACCACACATTGACCTCAGACATGACATCTCCACTGCCTCCAGCCTTCTCCTCGTTGCAACATTCATCACCCATGCTTCACACCCATATAAGAGCGTTGGTATAACTATACTCTCATACATTCCCTCTTTACTTCCATGGACAAGGTTCTTTGTCTCCACAGACTCCAAAGTGCTCCACTCACCCTTTTCCCCTCATCAATTCTATGATTCACCTCATCCTTCATAGACCCATCCGCCGACATGTCCACTCCCAAATATCTGAATACATTCACCTCCTCCATACTCTCTCCCTCCAATCTGATATCTAATCTTTCGTCACCTATTCTTTTTGTTATCCTCATCACCTTACTCTTTCCTATATTCACTTTCAATTTTCTTCTTTTACACACCTACCAAATTCATCCACCAACCTCTGCAGCTTCTCTTCAGAATCTCCCAAAAGCACAGTGTCATCAGCAAAAAGCAACTGTGACAACTCCCACTTTGTATTTGCTTCTTTATCTTTTAGCCCAACACCTCTTGCCAAGACCCTCGCATTCACTTCTCTTACAACCCCATCTATAAATATATTGAACAACCACGGTGACATCACACATCCTTGTCTAAGGCCCACTTTTACTGGGAAATAGTCCCCTTCCCTCCTACACACTCTAACCTGAGCCTCACTATCCTCATAAAAACTCTTCACTGCTTTCAGTAACCTTCCTCCTATTCCATACACCTGCAACATCTGCCACATTGCCCCCCTATCTACCCTATCATACGCCTTTTCCAAATCCATAAATGCCACAAAAACATCTTTACCCTTATCCAAATACTGTTCACCTATATGTTTCACTGTAAACACTTGGTCTACACAAAATCCATGAGAATATATAAAATAATCATTACACTAAAGCTAATAACTATGGAAATATAAACGAAAATTAAGAGTACAGAAAGTCCTTGAATCTACTGAGCAAGTCTACTAAAAAAAGATGAGAGAGGGAGGTGTTATATGACAAAGCCAATGATAACGTTACATGATATAAATTGGGAGGGGGTAGAGGAGGGAAGAGATGCAGTTAAACCCGTAAAGGTCCTACAATGCCTGGGGAACAGTAGGCAATTGGGTTCGATCCAAGGAAGAGGTGATTATGTCCAAATCCTTGGATCAAGAGGGAAAGGGAGTAAAATTAGAGGTGGAGGAAAGGCGCGAGATAGGAAAGGCAGGCAGCGAGCAGCTGGCGGATAGAGCCTTTATCACAAGGGAAGCCACATGGTTCAGCCCGGCTGTACGCTGATCGGTTTTAGAATAACTCGCTAAACCATCTGCCAGAGTACAGACAACCTACAAACTATTATATTTCGCATTCCTGAAGTTACCTACTCCAGGGCGAAAGACTTCAAAGATTTAATGGTTCTAACAACCATCCCTACCATTTCTTTTTTCCAAAATACTGCTTTACAGAAAGCATTGTGTTGCTACAGACTCCACATTAATTTTCCATAAAAAGAAGAGTATGTAAGCCCAGTTGTGTATTTTCATATGGATTAAGCTTCAATGTTAATAAATTAACTTAATGGTGTGCCACCAACAGTGTCTTTTTATTAAATAAGTTTGATCAAGAGCCAACCAACGTAACTAACAGATATTAGTACAGTGGTACCCAGAGTTTTGAACTTCATTCGTTCCAGAAGGCTGTTCAAGTGCCGTTACCGAACGAATTTGTTCCCATAAGGAATAATGTAAATTAGATTAGTCAATTTCAGACCCCCAAAAATACACTTACAAAAGCACTTACAATAATACACTTGCATAACTGTTCGAGTTGGGAGCAGTACGAAACTCGGGGTACCACTGTATTAAGTATTATAACAGAACTTGAAATTTCATTACTAGCAAAACTAAAATTGTTTTTACTAGAGTACTGCTCAAAAATGTCTTGTAAATGACAACACTCAAAAATTAAGATTTTCAAACATATCCAACTGAAAATGCCAACCTCCAGGTTTGATCTTCAATCAGTCTTTGCAAGTTTCGTCAACTCGAATTTTCGATTAAAATGGTTACCAGGACTACTATGACAAACATAAAAAGTTTATGTATCATGGGATGTAAATTAAGTATTGCTGAAAGTAAAAAAAAGTTGTTATACACTATTTGCTAGGATCTTTATCAAGTAATGACTTATACAAGATCTTAACATCAAAATTGTTCCAATAAAAGCTTGTTTTGCAACATATGTAATTTACCATTACAACACTGGTATCATGGTATACGCAATGTGTGGATACCTTTTACTCAACACTTAATACCTTCAGGTTTGGAGTTTAACATGGATTTTACTTAGGATGTAATTTCTAGTAGAAAACTGGAGTGTAACACGTTGCATAGCACTTTTTTCCCTGGGTGTGACCCATAATCTCTTATACACAAGACAAAAATTGGCACTGTACCAGTTTTTACTCATTACGAACATGGACAGGTGGGGAGTAAGCAAACTCGCCCTGGATTAAACCCGTGATCTTTCGGAGAACCCAGCTGTAGTTTCATCGCTGAGCTAGTAGTCACTCCATTGCCTTGACTAGCCAACTCGACCAATAAACTGCTATCCCCAGCTTAACGCAGCCAAACAATGAGTCAGCGTTTTTCATTCAATGTACATTGAAAACTAACAATGAATGTAACAGATTAATACTACTTACACTGAATGTAACACAGATCAGTACTTGAACACTGCAGCAGGCCTACTAGCCCATGCGAGGCAGGTCCAAATCACCCACCGGCCCAAGCCTAGTCAGGGATGGTCACATCCACTTAAGGACCACGGCATCAGACCCATCAGCACAAGCTAGTCAAGTCCAACTCTCTCACCCACCCACACGTGTATTTATCTAACCTATTTTTAAAAGTACACAACGTTTTAGCTTCTGTGACGGTACTCAAGAGTTTGTTCCACTCATCCACAACTATACAGTGGACCCTCTGATTTCAGCTGCTTCAGGTATCAGCCAATTCGGATTTCAGCTTTGGCTGAAATTCTATCCCGGATTTCGGCTGTATTGGACGTGTCCACCCACCACTCCGCCACGTTCGTGAGTCAGTCTGGCTGGCTCTCTTTGTGAGTGAGCAAGACTGCAGAGATTCATCTAAACATTTTGTTATAATCCATTGTTTTTTGTGGTTGTTGATCGAGTGCAAACTGCAAAATAAGCCACCATGGGTCCAGAAAGTTCCTAGTGCCAGCCCTTTGGGAAAGAAAGCGAGAAACATGATAGAATTCAATAAAGAAATTTGCTGCAACTCCTGTCTTGGCTAGATATTTTTTAGCATGTTGCTTACATCCCCTTTATTCCTATTTTCCATTTATTCACCTCAATCATATCCCCCCCTAATTCTACGCCTTTCTAGAGTGCAGATTCAGGGCCCCTCAGTCTATCCTCATAGGAAAGATTTCTAATACATGGGATCAACTTTGTCATCCTCCTCTAAGTTTTCCAGTGTATTTATATTCATTCTGTAATACGATGACCAGAAATGTGCAGCATAATCTAAATGAGGCCTAACCAAAGATACAGAGTTGAAGAACAACCTGAGGACTTCTATTATTTATGCTTCTTGATATGAAGCCAAGGATTCTGTTCGCTTTATTGCAAACACTTATGCACTGTTGTCTCTTTTTAGATTACGTACTGCTAACCAGAATTCTTAAATCCTTTTCGCAATCAGAAATATTAAGATCTACATTATTTAGTTTATATGTGGCATGGTTATTTTCCTGTCCAACATTTAGTACTCTTCATTTGTCTATATTAAACTGCATCTGCCACTTTTCCGACCACTGCATCAGTCGTATGCTTTGCCTCGCGTATTATATCACAATACATACACCAATAACAGTTTACTTTAATCCCTGGTATATGAATTAAAGCAGTCTTTGTTGGTGCACAGGTGAAACACACCTTGAATGAGAGAAGGTGGATAGGCTTGGAGCTTACATTACTATTTACATTAAGCTTTACTTCCAGCTCAACCAGTGGGTCGATGGTTGCTTGTGGCAAGTGATGAAACAGGTCAACTTCACGGGTCCTACAAACAATGCATCCCCTCTCAAACTTCATCTTTGTCAATTTGCTTGGTGCAAGAAGTTTTGCTAGAAATAGTAAGGTTTGTGGGGAAGGGGATCATTGGAGCTACTGCAGCATAGAAAAACCATATTTCTTCAGTTAACAAGTCTTGTATGCTTCATGAACAGAAGACCCACTCCTAAAATTCACAATCCCAGAGATGAACAAAGAACTACTAACGACCCTAATGCCAATAAGCATTGGTATAGCTAACATATGCCCATGAGGATATATATAAAAAAAATTCATCCCTCAGCTATTCCATTTTGTTATTTCAGCAACTGTAAATACCTTTGGTGAGTTCCAAGAGTTGTTCCACTACAAGACCCCAGCCATGGGCCAGGCTCATCTGGTACCTGCCTGGTCAACCAGGCTGTTGGTGGCCTGCAGCCCTACATCCACCACAGCATGGCTGATCTGGCACCTGGTGAAGATACCTGTCCCAGCAGTGTTTCTGATATCTTCCTGCAAGACGAATAATCTGGGACCACGAATGTTGATAGTGTTCCCTTATTGTGCCCACTGCACCCCTGCTTTTCACTGGATTTATCTTTCACTTCCCGCATACGGGCGGCTGGCAAACCTAAGAATAGCATTCCAATACCTCACTAAGGAATCATTCAAGACTCTGTACACCATATACGTCAGGCCCATACTGGAGTATGCAGCACCAGTTTGGAACCCACACCTGGTCACGCACGTCAAGAAATTAGAGAAAGTGCAAAGGTTTGCAACAAGACTAGTCCCAGAGCTAAGGGGATTGTCCTACGAAGAAAGGTTAAGGGAAATCGGCCTGACGACACTAGAGGACAGGAGGGTTAGGGGAGACATGATAACGACATATAAAATACTGCGAGCAATAGATAAGGTGGACAGACAAGATGTTCCAGAGAGGGGACACAAAAACAAGGGGTTACAGACATATATTATCGTGCATCTCTCCCCTCCAGTGAGAACATTAAGACTAAGGCATTTCCAGTAATTTAAATGCTTTATTGGCTCCGTGGGCCATAAACAATATTTGTTCCAGGTCTGATATTTCTGCATTGAATGGGACTGTCCAAACTGAGCAATATTCCAAATGAGGAGCACGAGAGATTTAAAAAAGTGTCACCATTGGCACTATTTTCCTTGTTTTGAAGGTTCTCATTACCCATCCCATCATCCTCCTGGCTGTCACGACCTTTGTCTTATTTATTTTCTTTGAAAGAAGAGTCAGCCAACATTATTCAAGTCTTTCACGTGTTCCTTTCCTTATATTTGATGATCCTCTTGAGTTTTATAGTGTTCCTTTTTAGTTCATTCTTTCCATCCCTAAGCAGCTGAAACTTATCACCAGTGAATATCATGTTCTCCACTGTCCACTGGAAAATCCTGCTTATATCTTCCTGTAATTTTTCAGTATCTTCTACCGAAGTGACTCGTGCTTATTTTAGCATCATCTGCAAATGAACAAAACTGACAGGCATTTTTATCTGTCTGCTATGAGGATAAGAAATAGCAGAGGTGCCAGGACTGTCTTGGGGAACCGAGCTTTTTACCTCACTGGTGCTGGATTTTGCTGTTTACTATTACTATGCTTGTGTCGGGAACCCAAAAATCCATCTGCCTAACTTTCCTGTAATTCCCATGGCCCTCATTTTGTGTGCAATTACCCCTATGATTGCATTTGTCAATCGCCTTTGCGGTCTGTGTATATCTGCATTTTGGTTGTCTTCCAAAACCTCAGTAATTATGTCAGTGGTTCAGCAGCTGTGACTAGCATGATCGTCCCACTCTCAAACCGTGCTGGTTTGGATTGTCTATTGTGCTGTTCCATGAAATGTGTAATCTGACATCTCGTCACTCTTTCAAAGATTTTTATGATGTGGGAAGTAAGGGCTACTTGTCCAATTTTTAGCTAGTGCTCTACTATCTCCCTTATGCAAAGGAACTACATCTGCACTTTAAGGTCTCTGGTTATTTCACCTAGATCTAGGCTCTTTCTCCAAAGAATACTGAAGGATCATTATTGAGTAGATCATGAAATATAAATTGCTTCATGGGTTGGTCAATGTTTAAGCATGTATACGTACTTAGAAATTTATCATGGAATCTGAGGATCATCCTATTAGGCAATTTAGACATTTCATGAGAACACAAACCCAAGGAAAATCCTATAAAGTAATTTGTGTAGTTATACCAAAAATACAAAATTTGAGGGAAAAACTTGTGAAATTATACAGGTGCAAAGTTGGTGGTCTGGACAATTTATAAAGCAGCAATTTTGCCCACTTTGCTTAATTCAAACATATTCTTAGCTCTTTTGACTTCAGTTCTGTTGATTGAGACCAAAAAAACTGCCTATCAGAACCACTCTATAGAGTGCACAGAAGTCTGTAATTTGGTCAATTTTACACCAAAAACATTACTGTTTAAAAATAGTCCAAAATAAACACTATGCATTCCAGCCATTAAAGCAACCTATCCTCTGTTCATTAGCACATTCCAAGGCCTCTCCTATATTACACTTTCCCTTCATTTTTAATCAATTACAAAACTGAAGTTTTACCCTATTTCTCAGATAAATAAAATACTGTGTAATCAAGAATGATTTTTTTTAGATTTAGGGCATCCCAATAAATGAAGCAGACCTAGTACAAACTCAGGACAAGGGGATGGGGGGGGGTTTTAGGGGGGAAATGCCTCTGCCTTGGGAAAAATTAAAAATATTTCTGCCCTATTTGAACCCTATTTCCTGCAACTGACCAAAATCATTACTTCAGCAGTATAAAATACCAAGAAATAGCAAATAAAGAAAAAAAAACAGAAAACACCTCAGTCACCATTTTAAACCAAAACAAGGTCAGAGGTTTGCTTTTACCATCATTCACCGCATAGTGCAGGATGTGCACACTCACTGTACAGGCCCATTATCTTTTTTTTTTTTTTATTAACACATCGGCCGATTCCCACAAAAGCAGGGTGGCCCGAAAAAGAAAAACTTTCATCATCATTCACTCCATCACTGTCTTGCCAGACTGGTGCTTTACACTACAGTTATAAAACTGCAACATTAACACCCCTCCTTCAGAGTGCAGACACTGTACTTCCCATCTCCAAGACTCAGGTCCGGCCTGCCGGTTTCCCTGAATTCCTTCATAAATGTTACTTTGCTCACACTCCAACAGCACGTCAAGTATTAAAAACCATTTGTCTCCATTCACTCCTATCAAATACGCTCACACATGCTTGCTGGAAGTCCAAGCCCCTCGCACACAAAACTTCCTTTACCCCCCTCCCTCCAACCTTTCCTAGGCCGACCCCTACCCCGCCTTCCCTCCACTACAGATTTATACACTCTCGAAGTCATTCCGTCTCGTTCCATTCTCTCTACATGCCCGAACCACCTCAACAACCCCTCCTCAGCTCTCTGGATAATAGTTTTGGTAATCCCGCACCTCCTCCTAATTTCCAAACTCCGAATTCTCTGCATTATATTCACACCACACATTGACCTCAGACATGACATCTCCACTGCCTCCAGCCTTCTCCTCGTTGCAACATTCATCACCCATGCTTCACACCCATATAAGAGTGTTGGTATAACTATACTCTCATACATTCCCTTCTTTACTTCCATGGACAAAGTTCTTTGTCTCCACAGACTCCGAAGTGCTCCACTCACCCTTTTTCCCTCATCAATTCTATGATTCACCTCATCCTTCATAGACCCATCTGCTGACATGTCCACTCCCAAATATCTGAATACATTCACCTCCTCCATAATCTCTCCCTCCAATCTGATATCCAATCTTTCGTCACCTAATCTTTTTGTTATCCTCATCACCTTACTCTTTCCTATATTCACTTTCAATTTTCTTCTTTTACACACACTACCAAATTCATCCACCAACCTCTGCAATTTCTCTTCAGAATCTCCCAAAAGCACAGTGTCATCAGCAAAAAGCAACTGTGACAACTCCCACTTTGTATTTAATTCTTTATCTTTTAACCCCACACCTCTTGCCAAGACCCTTGCATTCACTTCTCTTACAACCCCATCTATAAATATATTGAACAACCACGGTGACATCACATATCCTTGTCTAAGGCCCACTTTTACTGGGAAATAGTCCCCTTCCCTCCTACACTCTAACTTGAGCCTCACTATCCTCATAAAAACTCTTCACTGCTTTCAGTAACCTACCTCCTATTCCATACACCTGCAACATCTGCCACATTGCCCCCCTATCCACCCTATCATACGCCTTTTCCAAATCCATAAATGCCACAAAAACCTCTTTACCCTTATCCAAATACTGTTCACCTATATGTTTCACTGTAAACAGTTGGTCTACACACCCCCTACCTTTCCTAAAGCCCCCTTGTTCATCTGCTATCCTGCTTTCTGTCTTACTCTTAATTCTTTCAATAATAACTACCATACACTTTACCAGGTACACTCAACAGACTTATTCCCCTATAATTTTTGCACTCTCTTTTGTCCCCTTTGCCTTTATACAAAGGAACAATACACGCTCTGCCAATCCCTAGGTACCTTACCCTCTTCCATACATTTATTAAATAATAGCACCAACCACTCCAAAACTATATCCCCACCTGCTTTTAACATTTCTATCTTTATCCCATCAATCCCAGCTGCCTTACCCCCTTTCATTCTACCCAATGCCTCATGAACTTCCCCTACACTCACAACTGGCTCTTCCACACTCCTAGAAGATGTTATTCCTCCTTGCCCTATACACGAAATCACAGCTTCCCTGTCTTCATCAACATTTAACAACTCCTCAAAATATTCCCTCCATCTTCCCGAATACCTCTAACTCCATTTAATAACTCTCCTCTCCTATTTTTAACTGTCAAATCCATTTGTTCCCTAGGCTTCCTCACCTTATTAATCTCACTCCAAAACTTTCTTATTTTCAACAAAATTTGTTGAAACATCTCACCCACTCTCTCATTTGCTCTCTTTTTACATAGCTTCACCACTCTTAACCTCTCTTTTTCTCTCCATATACTCTTCCCTCCTTGCATCACTTCTACTTTGTAAAAACCTCTCATATGCTAACTTTTTCTCCCTTACTACTCTTTACATCATCATTCCACCAATCGCTCTTCTTCCCTCCCGCACCCACTCGCCTGTAACCACAAACTTCTGCTGAACACTAACACTACATTTTTAAATCTACCCCATACATCTTCGACCCCAATGCCTACACTCTCTAGCCCATCTATCCTCCAATAGTTGTTTATATCTTACCCTAACTGCCTCCTCTTTTAGTTTATAAACCTTCACCTCTCTTACTTACTGCTTCTATTTTCCTTGTATCCCATCTACCTTTTACTCCCACTGTAGCTATAACTAAAAAGTGATCTGATATATCTGTGGCCCCTCTATAAGCATGTACATCCTGAAGTCTACTCAACAGTCTTTTATCTACCAATACACAAGTCCAACAAACTACTGTCATTTCGCCCTACATCATATCTTGTATACTTATTTATCCTCTTTCTTAAAATATGTATTACCTATAACTAAACCCCTTTCTATACAAAGTTCAATCAAAGGGCTCCCATTATCATTTACACCTGGCACCCCAAACTTACCTACCACACCCTCTCTACATGTTTCTCCTACTTTAGCATTTAGGTCCCCTACCACAATTACTCTCTCACTTGGTTCAAAAGTTCCTATACATTCGCTTAACATCTCCCAAAATCTCTCTCTCCTCTACACTCCTCTCTTCTCCAGGTGCATACACGCTTATTATGACCCACTTTTCACATCAGACCCTTATTTTAATCCACATAATCCTTGAATTTACACATTTATATTCCCTCTTCTCCTTCCATAACTGATCCTTCATTATAGAATCACATCGTTATAGAATCACATCAAATCTTATGATTACAGGAATTGATCCTGATATCAACCTATTATTAAATGACTTACATGATTCCAACAGCAACTGTAACTATTACACAGCAGATCAAGCAAAGACATTACTCAGAGCCAACAATAACATAACTATCTTCAATTACAATGTTAGATCTTTGAGCAAACATTATGATGACCTCACAGCACTACTCCAATCCCTCCAGACCAATATGTCAATCATCACACTCACTGAGACCTGGCTGAAGCCTGATACTACAGATGTCTATGGCATCCCAGGTTACACAGCCATTCACAATTGCAGGACAGATCAGCGAGGGGGTGGAATAGCTATATATTACTCAGATCAACTTGAATGTATCAATAACTCTTGCATAAGGGATGAGCATGGAGAATATATTATAGCTAAATTTAAATCAAAAGACCTGCAAAAACCCCTCACAGTGATAAACATCTACAGATTACCACAGTCAAACATTCACCATTTTAGTGAAAAACTAGGTAAGCTAATAACTGATGCACACATGAACAAAGACCATTTGCTGCTCACAGGAGACTTCAATATAAATCTCCTACATGACCAGGACCCACAAGTAACAGAATTCACAAACACTATGAGCAACTGCTTGTTACTACCAACAATATCAAAACCTACAAGAATCTCCGAGACTAGTACCTCATTACTAGACCACATCTGGACTAATACTATAGCCCCTCTAAAATCAGGCATCATCACAGACAACACCACAGACCACTATCCGACCTTTCTCATAACTAATCTTGGTAAATTGCCCCTAGATATTACAAAAGTTACCTTCAGACTACATAATGAGTCAGCTGTAAATAACTTTATAACAGCTATGATTAACATTGACTGGCATAATGAGTTAGAAACATATACAGATACTAATGAATGCATCAAGAATTTCCTTAACAAAACCCACCACCTCTATAACAAACATTGCCCTAAAAAACTAAACAGATCACAGCTAAGAGACTTAACAATCCCTGGCTAACACCCAGCATCCTTAAATCCATTAACAAAAGGCACCAATATGAAAAACAATACAGAAGGGGTCTAATAACCAGAGAACAATCCAAACGCTACTCATCAACCCTTACCAGCCTGATAAGGAGATCAAAAAATTGTATTATGAGAACAGACTCCAGAACATAAAAGGTGATATGAAAAGACCTGGAAGACCCTATCTGCAATTCTAGGAAATAATAAGATAGCGAAAAACAACACCATCAAATTATCAAGAGCAGATGAACCCCTACTCTCACCTACTGAGACAGCAAACAGACTTAATGTTTTCTTCTCCACCATAGGAAAGAATCTAGCGAGTAAAATCCCAAGCTCAAACACCCGTCCAACAGACTACCTCACAAACACCTACCCTAATACGCTATTCCTAGCTCCTACCAACCCAATTGAAGTCTCGCTCATAATCAACACCCTTAAAAACAAGGCAGGAGACATAAACAGCCTACCAACTTTTATGTACAAAAAGCTTCACAGGTACTGTCACCAATCATAGCAACACTATTCAATAAATCCATTGAAGCCTCTACCTTTCCATCAATTCTCAAAATAGCTAGGGTCACCCCGATCCACAAAGGAGGTGATCAAACAGACCTGAATAATTATAGACCAATTTCTAATTTACCATTGCTTTCTAAAATCTTCGAAAAATTAATTCATAGACAAATCTATTCCTACCTCGTCTCACACAATGTACTCAACCCCCTGTCAATTTGGATTCAGGACAAACAAGAGCACAAACGATGCTATTACGCACATGTTGGAGTTAATATATACAGCACTTGAGAAAAAGAAGTCCCACTGGGAATCTTCATTGATCTCCGCAAAGCTTTTGATACAGTCGACCATGATTTACTGCTCACAAAATTAGCACACTATGGTATAAGGGGGCACCCACTCAACTACCTAAAATCATACCTCACCAACAGAAGCCAATACGTGTACACAAATGGAGCGAACTCTTCCACACAACCAATTACAGTCGGAGTCCCTCAAGGAAGTGTCCTGGGGCCACTCCTATTCCTCATTTACATAAATGACCTACCGAATGCATCACAACTACTCAAACCCATTTTATTTGCAGATGACACAACATATGTCTTCTCTCACCCAAATCCAGTTATACTGGCCAACACTGTTAATGCCGAATTACAGAAAATATCAACATGGATGACGACTAACAAGCTTACTCTCAATACTGACAAGACCTACTTCATACAGTTTGGAAGCAAAGCCACAAATGTTCCACTTAACATAACACTTAATGGTACACCCATCACAAGACTCACAGAGGGAAAATTCCTAGGAATCCACCTTGACAGTAGCCTTAAATTCCAAACACACATACAACAAATTTCCAAGAAAATCTCGAAGACAGTAGGCATATTATCAAAGATACGCTATTATGTACCTCAATCAGCTCTCCTTGCACTATATCATTCACTTATCTACCCGTATCTCACCTATGGAATCTGTGCATGGGGATCAACAACGTTAAATCACCTTAGACCACTCATAACACAACAAAAGGCCGCAGTCAGAATGATAACAAATTCCCACTCTAGACAGCATACTCCACCAATATTCAAAAGTCTCAAACTACTCACCGTAAAGAACATTCATACTTACTCTTGTGCCTACTACATACATGTATATAAAACTTTACACTCTAATATAAACCCTCTGCTCAAAACTCTCCTCACCAACTTTAATAGGACCCATGACCACAACACACGACACAGATCACTTTTTGATATACCCCGTGTTCATATCAACCTATGTAAAAATTCTATGCACATAAAGGGTCCCAGAATCTGGAATTCATTACCAGTAAATATTAAGATAATCTTGTCTGAAAATCAATTTAAGACTCAACTCAAAAACCACCTACTCACCCAAACCTAAATGATCATGCTATAAACTACTTTGAAAAATGCTCATTGTTACTTTCCTATACGATAATCTCAATTTTTAATAATATGTTACTATTATGTTACCCCTACTCATATTATAAGTTAATGTCAAAAATGCTCAATGTTATTTTCCTTAAGATAATCTCAATTCCATATTATCATTCAAGAATCTTAACACCTGTAACAATCTAAGATCTAATATCATTATATAATAATTTAAACAGTAAAATTTCATCATATTGTAATTTTGAAAATAATTTTTAACTAGAATAAACTCAATAAATTTCTCTAATATTAAGTACATAGTTTTTAAGGACTAGAATAAGCTGCCCCTAATGCCATGGCATGTCAGTGGCTCTCCTTGCACTCAATTTACATTGTAATTTCCCATACCCATGTAACCTGCAATGAAATAAAATTTGTTTGTTTGTTTGTTATTGCTACCCCTTCCTTAGCTCTAACTCTCTCAGATACTCCTGACTTAATCCCATTTATTTTTCCCCACTGGAACTCGCATACCCCCTTCAGCTTTGTTTCGCTTAGGGCCAGGACATCCAACTTCTTTTCATTCATAACATCAGCAATCATCTCTTTCTTATCATCCGCACTACATCCACGCACATTCAAACAACCCAGTTTTATAAAGTTTTTCTTCTTCTCTTTTTTAGTAAATGTGTACAGGAGAAGGGGTTACTAGCCCATTGCTCCCGGCATTTTAGTCGCCTCATACGACACGCATGGCTTACGGAGGAAAGATTCTTTTCCACTTCCCCATGGACAATAGAGAAAATAAAAAGAACAAGAGCTATTAAGAAAAAGAAAAACCTAGATGTGTGTATGTATATATATGCATGTGCATGCCTGTGTAGTGTGACCTAAAGTGTAAGTAGAAGTAGCTAGATATACCCGTTATCCAGCGTGTTTATGAGACAGAAAAAGACACCAGCAATCATACCATCATGTAAAACAGTTTCAGGTTTCTGTTTCAGTCACCTGGCAGGACGGTAGTACCTCCCTGGGTGGTTGCTGTCTACCAACCTACTAATGTCTAGCCAAAATTTACCACTTGCAGCATATCTGAGGGGACTATGCTTAACCCTTTGGGGGTCGACAGGCCTTCTCGGAAACATGTTCTCAGGGTCAAAAATTTTTTGGAAAAAAAAAAAATTCTTATGAAATGATAGAATCTTTTTCCAATCACAACGCCACCAAAATTATGAAATTTGATCGAAAACTAACAGAATTATGCTTTCGCGAAGTTAGCGGTATCATTGACATATCGGCGATTTCACCCACTTCAAGCCTTATTTTCGGCAAATTCCAATGTTTCACTCTACTAAAATTATAGCTATTTCGCTAGAACTCTTCTATCGATTGAGTACAAGAAACCGCCTATTTAATAATTTCAACTACCCAAAATAGTGGTCAGAAAATGGGAATTTTCCAATTTCACAAAAATTTCAAACGATGCCAATTTGAAAATAGGGTCCAGAATAAACAAGGCAGACACTCCTGGCACTAAAATAACATCTTCTCTGTTCATTAGTCACGTCTCCAGGCCCCTCTCACATTATTTTTGCTTTTCATTTTGAATTTTTATTCTCACAAAAAATTAGAAGATTTACTGTTATGTATACAACTGCATCATTGTAAAAAGGGTATAAATAATATCAGAGCACTTGTGCATGAATATTAGACTCGCTAGTTGATGTATATTGGACACTGATTTGTTTACTCTTGAACATCGTCAAAAATCGAACATTTTCGCTACTTTGAGCTCAATTTCAAGGTACTTGTCATTGTCAAACCAATCAAAATCATCTCTATTTCTGTAATATATCTTCCATTCTATCAAAGGAGACCACGAAAACGAGAATACATCAATAAATACCATACGAAAATAGATTGCAAAGTCGCTGTTTTAATAAAAAAAAAACAGGAGTTTTTTTTCTCATTATGCAGTGTGTGCTGCAGGATTTTTTTTATATTGCGCACACAGACCCATTCTTTCATATGTAGGCCTACCAGACGTTTCCTGCTTAATTTGAGGCCGCTAGAATTTGGGCGTACTAGTATGGCACCAATCCCTGCTCGTAAAACGTACTAGTACGGCACCGACCCCCAAAGGGTTAAAATGTAGATTAGGCAAGTGACACTATCATCAATAATGTAGATCTACACACGACAGTGGAAGGGTTTGCGTGTCAATAGAAAAACCCATTTTGAGATAAAACAAATATATGAAGAGTACTGAATATTTTTATCTCACACTGAGGCCCTTTAACAAGCTAAAAATTTACAAGGAGAAAAATTATGTAGCCTATGCATAAATGTCAAATTACAATTTAAAGAGCAAGTTTCATAAATTACAATTTTTTTCTAGGTTAACATTATTTTTTTTAATAAACTTATAGCTAAACTTTCAATGCCAAAAAAATTTTTAATTGAGACATTTTATTGATTCTATAATGGCAGTACACAACCTCTATTTTCCAGTCTTTTAAATTAGACCTTGAAAAGCACCGAGCACAAAACAATATTCAAGTCTCCAACAAATTTTTCTGCCCTTTTCTACATTTACCTTACAGTATTGTTTATGTCAAGATGATAGCTTCTGTTCCTTGTGTTCTATGACATGGTCTGCCTGCATTTTGTATACTGTGCTTGTTTTGAAGTCTTCATTCTTCCCATACCTACAGTAAGCAATTGAAAATTGACACCCCTGAACATCACATTTTTGTTTGCCCAAATGCATTTTTCATGCTTATTTTGGTAATGCTAGTGAGGAGATGAAGCTGTGGCTATTTCTGCTATGAGAATGAGAACCATTTAAACCATTACTTTTTGAATCCCTATCTTAAATTCTTCACTAAAATGAATAAGCCTGGTAATTATACTTGTTGGCAAAATCTGCCATATGACCTTGGGAAAGAGTATTAATCTTTTTTTATACGTTTCTTTTTCCATGAAACGTACGTTTCTGTAATCCATTATGTTATGACCAATTTGCCATTACACTTTTTTTTTTTTAAGTATTTGTGTTCTTTTACAAAAAAGTGCATGCACTATTATTTAATGCATACAACTGTATGGATAAGGGAGCAATGTGACAAATGTTGCAAGTGTATGGAATAGGTAGTAAGTTACTGAAGGCTGTAAAGTTTTTATGAGGATAGTGAGGCTCAGGTTAGGGTGTGTAGGAGAGAGGGAGATTACTTCCCAGTAAAAGTAGGTCTTAGACAGGGATGTGTAATGTCACCATGGTTGTTTAATATATTTATAGATGGGGTTGTAAAAGTAAATGCTAGGGTGTTGGGGAGAGGGGTGGGATTAAATTATGGGGAATTAAATGCAAAATGAGAGTTGGCACAGTTACTTTTTGCTGATGATACTGTGCTTATGGGAGATTCTAAAGAAAAGTTGCAAAGGTTAGTGGACAAGTTTGGGAGTGTGTGTAAAGGTAAAGTTGAAAGTGAACATAGATAAGAGTAAGGTGATGATGGTATCAAACGATTTAAATAAAGAAAAATTGGATATCACATTGGAGAGAGGGATTATGGAAGAAGTAAATGTTTTCAGATATTTGGGAGTTGACATGTCAGCGGATGGGTTTATGAAGGTTGAGGTTAACCATAGAATTGATGAAGGAAAAAAGGCGAGTGGTGCATTGAAGTATCTGTGGAGACAAAAAACGTTATCCATGGAGGCAAAGAAAGGAATGTACGAAAGTATAGTGGTACCAACACTCTTATATGGCTCACGAAATCGTAATGACACGACAAAAACAACGGTGCAACCAGTCACAGAGTTCAAAACTCAGTCGCAAGCCACTGGGCCAGCTGAATCTTATTGAAGCTAGCTGGCCCAGTGGCTACGACGTCGAGTTTTGAGACTGTGACCGGGTTCGAACCACCGTGGTATGGTCTCTTATATGGGTGTGAAGCATGGGTTGCAAATGCTGCAGCGAGGAGGAGGCTGGAGGCAGTGGAGATGTCCTGTCTAAGGGCAATGTGTGGTGTAAATATTATGCAGAAAATTCGGAATGTGGAAATTAGGAGAAGGTGTGGAGTTACTAAAAGTATTTGTCAGAGAGCTGAAGAGGGGTTGTTGAGGTGTTTTGGTCATTTAGAGAGAATGGATCAAAGTAGAATGACTTGGAGAGCGTATAAATCTGTAGGGGAAGGAAGGCGGGGTAGGGGTCGTCCTAGAAAAGGTTGGAGGGAGGGGGTAAAGGAGGTTTTGTCGGCGAGGGGCTTTTACTTCCAGCAAGCATGTGTGAGGGTGTTAGATAGGAGTGAATGGAGACTAATGGCTTTTGGGACATGACGATCTGTTGGAGTGTGAGCAGGGTAACATTTTGTGAAGGGATTCAGGGAAACCTGTTAATTGATTTAGTTGGACTCGAGTCCTGGAAATGGGAAGTACAATGCCTGCACTTTAAAGGAGTGGTCTGGGATAGTGACAGCTGGGAGGGACTATTCTCAGCTGTCATATCTGAGCGCCTCTGCAAAGACAGTGATTATGTACGAGTGTGGTGAAAGTGTTGAATGATGAAAGTATTTTCTTTTTGGGGATTTTCTTTCTTTTTGGGTCACCCTGCCTTGGTGGGAGATGGCTGACTTGTTGGGGGAGGGGGGTGAACTGTATGCATTGAACAAGGAGGCTTTAGGAAGGGTAGGAGGTGTGTAGACCAAGTGTTTGCAGTGAAACATAGGTGAACAATATTTAGATAAGAGTAAAGGTGTTTGTGGCATTTATGGATTTGGAAAAGGCATATGATAGGGTGGATAGGGGATAGGGGCCAATATGGCATAGGAGGTAGGTCATTGAAAGCGGTGAAAAGTTTTTACGAGGATACTGAGGCACAGGTTAGAGTATGTAGGCGAGAGGGAGATTATTTCCCAGTAAAAGTAGGCTTTAGACAGGGATGTGTAATGTCACCGTGGTTGTTTAATATATTTATAGATGGAGTTGTAAGAGAAGTGAATGCTCGGGTGTTGGCAAGAGGTGTGGGGTTAAAAGATAAAGAATCTAACACAAAGTGGGAGAGTTGTCACAGTTGCTCTTTGCTGATGACACTGTGCTTTTGGGGGATTCTGAAGAGAAGTTGCAGAGGTTGGTGGATGAATTTGATAGGGTATGTAAAAGAAGGAAATTAAAAAAGTGAATACTATAGGAAAGAGTAAGGTGATGAGGATAACAAAAAAATTAGACAACGGAAGATTGGATATCAGATTGGAGGGAGAGAGTATGGAGGAGGTGAATGTGTTCAGATATTTGGGAGTGGATGTGTCAGCAGATGGGTATATGAAGGATGAGGTGAATCATAGAATTAACAAGGGGTAAAAGGCGAGTGGTGCACTGAGGAGCTTGTGGAGACAAACTTTATCCATGAAAGCAAAAAGGGGAATGTATGAGAGTAGTTATACCAACTCTTGTATGGGTGTGAAGCATGGTTGGCGAGTGTTGCAACAAGGAGAAGGCTGGAGGCAATGGAGATGTCACGTCTGAGATCAATGTGTGGTGTGAATATAATGCAGCGAATTCGTAGTGTGGAAATTAGGAGGAGGTGCGGGATTATCAAAACTATTATCCAGAGAGCTTAGGAGGGGTTGTTGAGATGGTTTGGACATATATAGAGAGGATGGAACAAAATAGAATGACTTCGAGAGTGTATAAATCTGTAGTGGAGGGAAGGCGGGGTAGGGGTCGGCCTAAAAAAGGTTGGAGGGAGGGGGTAAAGGAGGTTTTGTGTGCGAGGGGCTTGGACTTCCAGCAAGCGTGCATGAGCGTGTTAGATAGGATCGAATGGATACAAATGGTTTTTAGGACTTTACGTGCTGTTGGAGTGTAATTAAGGTAACATTTATGAAGGGTTTCAGGGAAACCGGCAGGCCGGACTGTTTCCTGGAGATGGGATATACAGTGCCGGCACTCTGAAGGAGGGGTGTTAATGTTGCAGTTTTGTAGCTGTAGTGTAAGCACGCCTCTGGCAAGACAGTGATGGAGTGAATGATTCAAGTTTTTCTTTGTCAGGCCACCCTACCTTGGTGGGAAACAGCTGATGTGTTAATAAAAAATAAACTATTTGCAGTCTTCCACATGCACATTTTCTGTTTAACAGCCATTTTCCTTTAAACTTCCAGATTATCACCCACTCACACCATTTTTTTTTCCATGTGCACAGGTTCATTTACATACATGTATAGTTACTCACCACATGAAGCTGTAAATTTCTGATACAGGTAAGCTGCCAGTAGTACTGTTCTTAAGTGCCAGAGCAATGAGACAAGAGTAGGAATAAGCAGGCTTAGGGAACACTCTCTCCTCTGGCCGAAGATCCTTCCGAGGTTTCCCTGTACTCTTATACCTTGTAAAGAGCAATGAAATGAGGTCAGACATTTCTAAATCACCATTTTGCTTCTGCAAGTGACATGTATACAAAAACACCAAAGCTGTTTACACTATTTGAGCCTTATACAAAAATATTAGCACACATTATATAGCTTAAACAGTACATAGAAAATAACAGAATTTACCTATTATTAAGAATGGTGTGTGGAGTTGTGGTACGTGCAGTGATAATTGGTGTTGTGGTATGAGTTGTTGTTGTTGGTGCAGTAGAAGCCAAAGTTAACTGAGGGGCAGTGCGTTGGGTTGTTTGCACCACCATCTGAGATGTGGCCAAGGTTGGCCTTGTCACAATAGTAGGCTGAGATGAGGAATGAGTGGTTGACTGGGCAGACACCATAGCATTCTGGTGACGTATCGTTTGACCAACGGTAGTCCGTGGTCGCATTACGGTAACTTGCGTGGTTATCGTTGTTCCACTTGCAGCTACCTGTGATTGAGGTGTCTGGAAACAAAATTTTTTGTTCAAGCAAGTCAGATATAAAAGTTTCAATCAAATTTAGATATTTGCCATTTTAAGAAGAAACATCAAAATATAGAGTACCAAGTTCTTTAGTAAAAAAAAAATTAACCCATGTTTGGAGTAGGAAAAATACCTGTAATGAAGTAGCAGCAACCTGCTGAGGTTCTGTCTTAATAAATACAGTAGGAGTAGTAGTTGTACTTGAAACTGAAGAACTCATTGTAGTAGAAGGCTCTTGCCTTGTGCTGCGTGAAGGAAGATTTGTTGGCAGCACTGCAGAGGGATTGACCATAACGCTATTTTCTATGTCTAAATTGTAATTGCTCATGGATGACATATTCATCCATGAATTAACAACATTCAGCTCTTCAGCTGAATGATCGTCAGTGACATCCATATCTTCAAGCTTTTCAAGGGGGTCAAATAGTGGCTCAAATGACTTCAAGTCTAGCTCAGCCTCTAAAGAAGACATTCCTGATAGGTCTAAAGAGTTTAAATCTGAAGATGACATCATAGTATCAAGTCCCTCGTTAAAATCAATGCCACATTTAATATCACAGTCAATCATTTCTTGTAGGGTGAGACCTGGTTCTGTGCTGGGTAGGTAGAGATCCATGGTAGTGACAGGGTGTGGGTGATAATGGTGGTGCAGAGATGACGTGGTGGAGGTGTGGGGTGGGAGAGAAGTTAATTTACCGTCTACCTGAAAAGAACAAAATACCAAAGTTAATAGTGAAAGTTTAATTATCAAAATTTCTTAGTATTACAATAGGTATATTACATGGAGGGTGTTCCAGGGGGTCAACACCCCTGCAGCCCGGTGCACAACCGAGCCTGGCAGTGGATCATGCATAAGAAGTTATGGGGTTTGTCAATGAAAATCTATTCTAAAGTTGGGAAATAATAAAATTAGATAAAAATATTTTTTGTGCAAGGGGCTTGGACACACAGCAGGCATGCGAGAGCTTGTTAGATAGGGAAGACATGGTTTTTGGGACTGAGATGTTATAGTGTGAGAAATATTCTGTGAAGGGATTCAGGTGGGAGGTACAGTGCCTGCACTCTAGAGGGATTTGGGATATTTGCCGTTTAGAAGGACATCTAAACTGTCATATCTGCGTGCCTATGGCACGAGAGTGATGTGTAAATAATTGTGAAGTTTCTTTTTCGGGTCACCCTACCTTGGGAGACAGCCAGCATGATAATAAAAAAAAAAATATACGTATAGTGGACCCCCGGTGTTCTTAATTTATTCGTTCCAGAATGCTGTTCAAGTGCCATTACCAAACGAATTTGTTCCCATAAGGAATAATGTAAATTAGACTAGTCCTTTTAGACCCCCAAATATACACTTGCAAAAATACACTTACATAATTGTTAGAGTTTGGAGCAATTATGAAAACTGGGGGGTCCACTGTATAGTGTCCTCTGCAAACTTGCAGGACACTAAAATAGGCCAGTAGATTAATTCTGACAAGGACTATAGCACTACAGTAAGATTGGGATAAGTTGATGCAGTGGTTGGAGAAGTGGTAGATGCAGTTTAAGAGACCTCAGGTTATATACTTCAGCTTTATATATGTATCCTTAGTAAGACCTCATTTAGATCATGCTGCACAATTGTGGTCTCCATATTGTAGAATGGACATAAATGTGCTGGAAAACAGTGAGAAGGATGACAATGCAGTTTAATATAGATAAATGCAGTTTTAAATATGGACAGGACAATAACCATGCCACATATAAACTAAATAATGTAGATCTTAATACTACTGATTGCGAAAAGGATTTAGGAGTTCTGGTTAGCAGTAATCTAAAACCAAGACAGCAGTGCATAAGTGTTTGCAATAAAGCGAACAGAATCCTTGGCTTCATATCAAGAAGCATAAATAATAGGAGTCCTCAGGTTGTTCTTCAACTCTATATATCCTTGGTTAGGCCTCATCTAGATTATGCTGCACAGTTTTGGTCACCATATTACAGAATGGATATAAATGCTCTGGAAAACGTACAAAGGAAGATGACTAAGTTGATTCCATGTATCAAATCTTCCCTATGAGGATAGACTGAGGGCCCTGAATCTGCACTCTAGAAAGGCGTAGAATTAGGGGGGATACGATTGAGGTGTATAAATGGAAAACAGGAATAAATAAAGGGGATGTAAATAGCGTGCTAAAAATATCTAGTATTGACAGGACTTGCAGCAATGGCTTTAAGTTGGATAAATTCAGATTCAGGAATGATATAGGAAAGCACTGGTTTGGTAATAGAGTTGTGGATGAGTGGAACAAACTCCCGAGTACAGTTAGAGGCTAAAACGTTGTGTAGTTTTAAAAATAGGTTAGACAAATATATGAGTGGGTGCAGGTGGGTGTGAGTTGGACCTGACTAGTTTGTTCTACTAGGTCAGATGCCGTGCTCCTTCCTTAAGTGAATGTAACCTGACCTGGCTGGGTCGGGGCATTGGCTTAAGCCGGTGGGAGACTTGGACCTGCCTTGCATGGGCCAGTAGGCCAGCTGCAGTGTTCCTTTCTTCTTATGTTCTTATGTTGATTCTGTGTATCAAAAACCTTTCCTACAAGGATAGACCGAGGGCACTGAATCTGCATTCAGGAAAGGTGTAGAATTAAGGGAGGATATGAAGTGTATAAATGGAAGTTAGTTTAGTTTAAATGGAAGACTGGAATAAATAACATGCTAAAAAAAATATTCAAGACAGATGTACTGTAATGGGTTCAAAGCTGGAAAGGATAAAGGACAGCACAAAGTTATGGATAAGTGGAGCAAACTCCCAAGTCACATCACTGAAGCAAAAACCTTGGGTAGTTTTAAAAATAGGTTAGACAAGTACAGGAATGGGTGCAAATAGGTCTGACTTGGACTTGCCTAGAATGGGCCAGTAGGCCTGTTACAATGCTCCTCATTTATGTTCTTATGCAAAAGGAATTTAGCAACTTTTATTTGACTCTTGCTCATTTTCTAATTAACTTGCCAGAGGCACTGGACATAATAAATATACTATAATGACCATTTCTACGAGTATATGATACAGTGGACCCCCGAGTTACGTACACCCCGGAAATCGTACAACTACATGTATGTAAGTATAATATTGTAAGTGCTTGTGGAAGTGTACTTTTGGGGGTCTGAAATAGACTAACCTAAGTGACATTATTTCTTAAGGGAGTAAATTCGTTCGGTAATGGCACTTGAGCAGGATTCTGGAATGAAGTTTTTACGATACTCGGGGGTCCACTGTACAACTATCACATACCTAGATGACACTGGCATACTATATAGAACAGTTATGGTTATGCAGAGCATTTTGGGCCCCACTTAGGTTAATCTCATATCCCAGGATGCAACCTGTAAGGCCAACATCCAGGTACGTACCTACTTACTGCTACGTGAACACGAAACTGATTTATGGGAACTTGCCCAACATTTCACCTATGGGGATCGATCCTGGACCCCTCAGTATGCGAGCTGAGGATAAAATCAACCAGCCACCAGCACCCGCAAAAGCACTGCATCATGTTCTCATTAATCTGAACTTTTTAGCATAGTTGATCATCAAACATTTGAGAACTAGGCATCTGGTACATCTTATGATCTTAATGCCTACCCCTCCTTCCAATCTGCATTAATACACCCTCTTAGTCATCCTATTCACTTCCATTCTTTCTAAATACCCAAACCATCTCAACTCCTGAATTATATCTTTGGTAACCACATTCAACCTTCCAATTTATATGCTCTTGCCTGTATGTATTATGTTTGCATCATATACTGACCTTGAACATGAACACATCCTCACCGTTTCCAACCACCTCATTGCTGCAATTCCTAAAGCCAAAGCCCACGCCCACACCCATATTAAAGTGTTGGTCCTATTATACTCTGGCCTGTGCTTCAGATTCAAGACTACAGTGCTCAACTCCAAGGCTAAGGGACTGATTACCTCATCTTTTTTATATGGTCTTCACATTACATCCATATATTTTATTGATAAAAGCCACTGGATGGCTTAACATCTACAAATAAAGGTACTCAGATGTTGCAAGTGTAATTCTTCATCTTGTTGGTATTTTACAGCATTCATATACACTACTTACCTTTTTCACTATCTTTCATAGACCCACCTATCAGAATATTTACTCAACATTCAGTCATAGAAGTACACATCTGCTGACTAAAAGGACAACTTCTACCTGTTGCAGTGAAGGGAGCATACTAATATGTATTGTGGTATCTCCAACATGCAAGGAAATAATAGTTTTAAAATATTCCAGTACCAAACACCATACATTAAAAGTAAGAGAAAATGAGATTTGAGTGTGACAAATCTGGAACAAAACCAAGTGGGAGGACTTTTAAACAAAATCACATGAAAATATTTAAGGAAACAGAAGTACTGAATGCTCAACTCATGAACACATACTGCAAATGTTAGATATTATAAAGAAAAAAAGTGGAAATGTACAAAGAATATGAAAGACTTTAAAAGTGTAAAAAAAATGCCATAGTTATTCAGGAATAACACACTAGACAAACTAGTACAGCTGGTTCCTGACCTCACAAAGTGTTGACAAAAAATGCAGAAAAAAAAACAAGGTTGAACTGGCTAAAGAAATCACAGCTAGGGCTAACAAAAAAAAAAAAAAAAATCTAAAGGTACTGAAAGAAGCAGTGGACACTTACTATGCTGAAAAATAAATTCAATCAGAAAAAAAAAAACTATACAGTGGGATACAAGAGAATTGGAAAATTGGGAGGAAAAAAAAAAAAACTATGAAAAATAACATTCACACAGGTTAAGCATAAGGAAGAATCAAGGCTGTGGAGCCTGAGTCATGGAGTCTGAAGTAATTCTTGGGTTAACCCTTTGACTGTCGCAACCCCCAATCCTAGAAATTATTAATGAGTGACCATGACTAAGATAAGATTACTGTCACTGAATATTCAAATTATAAAGACAATTTGGACAGCTTTTAAACAAATGGTCAGTGTTCCATACTTTTTTCTTTTTATAATCATAAAAATGCTGTGAATGAGAAAAGGCAAAAGAAAAGGCTTGGACAGTGATCATTTTCTATTAGAATTAACATAAGTTGTTAATTATGACAGGCGAGGAAAAAGAAAAACAGGAACAAGTAGATTATAAGAAACTGAAACGCTTTAAAGGCCTTATGTTTTGGAAAATTAGTGGGAATTAATATTACAAGATTGATATAACATATAAAAAGTGTTTTATATTGTTTATGATACTGGCATTTAACAGCTTATTCTAAAAATGGGTAAAAGAAATATTAAAGACTGGTTATAAACAAGCTAGAAATGAATACACAAAAGGTAAGGAGAGGAGAAAAAAAAATTGAAAATGAAAAGTTAAAGATGGTAACTTTTTTTTAAGTTTGTAAAAAAATGAACTAAATGTTTAAGACAAAATTCAAGGAATCATGGATGGCAAAATCAGTGAAGATAAAAAAAAAAAAAAAAAAATGTCTGTTTATAAGATATTTTAAAGTACATGAACAGTAGCAGTTTTAAAATTATTATTCACTGGATGTTTAAGAGAAAATAAAAAAAAGCAATAGGACCAAATGGGATAGCACCCTGGGGTTTTAAAAAGAAATGTGCAGAACTTAGCTATCCATGTTGGAAAAATTTTCAGATTTCACTTAAGGAACTTAAAATGGGAAGACAAATTAAAGACGACCCACAATGTGCCAATATTAAAAAAATATTAGGAAAAAAAATCAGAAAAGTGGAGAAACTGCTTTGTGACCAGGTGAGGCCTGGTCACAGACCGAGCCACAGGGGGCATTGACCCCCAAAACCTTCTCCAGGTATACATAGTAAATTATTCGGCTTTCAGGTTGGAGATTCATGTACAGAAGGGCCCCCTGCTTTATAGCATTTCACTAATACAAAGGTTTTCAATTATACCCATCCTTCATTTATTCAGACTTCCTACAATAAATATATTCACTACTCACTAAGTATGAAAGTATATATTTTAAGGTAAGCAATGTGTGTAATGACTTACATTTTAATGTGTGTATTGCATATGCATTTTTTAGGCCTAGCTCTATTGCTCGTTTAATATATGATAAACGAGTATCCCATTGCTCAATTGCTAGTGCACTCTGCTCACACTCAGGCCCGTGATTTGATCCCCAGTACAGGTGGAAACATTAGAACGAGTTTCCTTAAGACACTTGTCCCTGTTCACCTAGCAGTAAAATAGGCACCTGGATGTTAGCCAACTGGTGTGGGTTGCATCCTGGGGACAAAACTTTCCTAATTTGCCTGAAATGCTCTGCATAACAAGGCACTTTCTATATAGTAGCATGTCACTGATGTCAGCTAGGTCTGTATGCCTTGTACATGTACAGTACTTTTAGAAGATTATAATTATCAGGCTTTTATATGCATTTTTGAAGTGAAAAAAAAAAAAAAGATTTATTTCACATTGATTTTCACTTTACAGCAGTGGCCCAGAACCTAACCTGCTGCATAAGCAGCATCCTGCTGTACATCAAATCAAACTATTATGACTTATGTTACAAATTATTAAAGGACAAAAATATATGGGCAGATTGTATTTAGATTTAAAGAAAGTTTTTCATAGTTTCCTATGGGAGATTAATTTGGAATCTTTAAAACCGAGAAATAAATGGCAAACTTAAAAGTGGATGAGACAAAAATGAATAGTTCTAAGAGGAAAAAATGTCTGAGGGAGAACTCTCAAATGGTGTGCCACAAGGAATAAACTATATAAATGAAAAAAAAAAATGATATACAGTGGACCCCCGAGTTTCGTAAAAACTTCACTCCTGAAGTCTGCTCAAGTGCCATTACCGAACGAATTTACTCCCTTAAGGAAAAATTTCACTTAGGATAGTCTATTTCAGACCCCCAAAAATACACTTCCACAAGAACTTACAAAATTATACTTACATAATTGCACGATTTCCGGGGTATTCGTTAACCGAGGGTCCACTGTACAATAAATATAAATAACATCTCCTCAGAATGACTGATAAACAGTCAATCTAGTGATAGCTTGATGGAATTTATAGACAAATGTGATGTAATAGAAATGCAAGTGAAATCAGACCAAATTAAAAGTGACAGTAGGCATTAATAAAAAATTGTCACCAGATTGTATAAACAAAATTGTAAGACACTAAGCTACTTTGGTGAATTACAAAATAATTTTAATTTTAAATACATATATGAATGGAGAAATGCTAAAGAAAACTGTTTAAAACTTTTATTACACCAAAATTGGAATATGCAGTGGTGTGGTGCCATCACCTTAAAAACTATGTGGAAGTTAGAAGAAAATGTCCAAAGAGCTACAAAATGGTTAACAATTAAAAAATTGCAAGTTATGGTTAAAGGTTGAAAGCACTAAAGAGGCCCACATTAGATGATAGGAGAAAGACAATAACCAATATAAGGTCATGAAAATTATATAAAAGGATTTTTCGTGTCCCTCCAATAGGAATAACTTAAGGATGCATTGTAAACTGAGAAAAAGTGGACCAGAAGGGATACCAGAAGATTAAAGAATGTGACAAAATAATTAAAAACATCAGAAGAATCTGGAAGTTATGACTGCCAAAAACTGTCAACAGATCATAAAAAGTGAAATGAAAAAACTCATGCTACACTGGTAAGCTATAAAAATCAAGAGTAACATCAGAATTTCTATACTGGGGGTTTAGGGGTGGTTATCTGGTTGGAAGGGAGGGAGCTATATATGGATGAGGTAAGGAAAAAAAAAAAAATGCTAGAATATTTCTTCCAAAGAAAGTAAAGGTAATAAAATAAATGGTATGTATATACAACCAATGAAATTTTAAAAATTACAAGCTAAATAAGACTGACAAGCATACCAATGTCTCTGCATAATATAGTAGCTAGAAATAGAGGAAAATAAGTGAAGTCACTTTGGACCTAGGAATGTTTAGAAGCTAGAGTTAACTGCAGATATTTTCAGCAGAGGACAACTCCCAAAATCCAAATGTTGTTGAGCATGGCAATGAATACAAGATAACTTGACCAGAGATTATCATGGAGACCAGACAATGGATCTGGTTGCAAGTGTGACATTTTTCAAAGCACTGATTCCTACTGGAGAAATTGGACCAAATATAAATGACCCTAAATGGATAAGCAATAGACTAAAGCATCTCTTGGGTGAAGCAGCATTTACAGGCAAATCAATAAAAAGACGGTCATCTTAAGGACCAATACAGTCAAGAAAGGAATAAGAAAAGTCAAAGAAAATGAACAATGAAAGGGAATCGAAGACTGTTTCTTTCTGATACTATGTACAGTGGACCCCCGGTTTACGAGTCTCCAAACTCACCCTTTTATGCAAGTTTATTTTTGTAAGTGCTTTTGTAAGTGTAATTTTGGGAGTCTAAAAGGACTAATCTAATTTACATTATTCCTTATGGGAATAAATTCGTTCAGTAATGGCACTTTAAGAGCATTCTTGAACTAAAAAATGACGTAATCCGGGGGTCCGCTGTATGTATAGTGCTTACTGTTAGTGCCAAAGAAATGTGTACTTTTTAAAGACTTTGCCTATGTTTTTTTTACATACAAGGATACCAATAAAATCCCAGCAATAAATAATTATAATGGGCCAGAATTATTTTTTTTTTTTTGAAAGATCACCCCACTCAACAGACAAGTAGATAGATTAAAATCAAACAAGTGAATGGACCCTGATAAGCTGTTTTCCAAGAGGTTCTAAAGGACTGCAAGGGGATTTAGCAATCCATTATAAACCAGGACAACAGTTCATAATGATTCACAATAAAGCTTATTGAAATTTTTACTACATATTAAAAAGAATAAATAGAAGTCCTAAGGTTTTATGTCAACTTTATATATATCCTCACTAAAGCCTAATTACATAATGCTGCTCAATTGTGGTCTCAATATTACAGAATTTCTATAAATGCACTGGAAAACAAACAGTATGAAGTTAATCCCATGTATCAGAAATTCCTATGAAGAGAGATGAAAGAACTTAATATGCAAGCTGGAAAGGCATAGAACTAGGGAAAAATGACAGTTGCAAATGGAACACAAACACATAATGGAATATAAAGAGCATGCTGAAAATACCTAGAAAGACAGGAATCATAATGGATTAAAGTTGGACAAATTGAGATTTAGAAAGGATATAGGAAAGCATTGGTTTGGCAATGGAGTTCCAGATGACTGAAACAAATAACCAAGTAGTGTAATGAAAAAAAAAAAAAACTTTGGGCAGCTTGAAAATATTTTTGAAAAGTGCAAGAGTGGGTGTAGCTGGGCGAGATTTGGACTTGCCTGACTTGGGCCATTAGACCTATTGCAGTGCTCCACTATTGTGCACAGCCTCAATTACTGCACAACACTTACCCAATGCTCAACACACTGCCTGGGACTAGCCTAACCCATTCCTTAACAACTGGGGTAAAGTCTATGGCAAACATGGAATGCATATCTGGAGGGGAAGGGGGATGATTGCATTGGCATAGAAATTAGATTCAGAGGTCGGAGGGAAATTGACCAGGGGGGGGAGGGGTTGTAAGGAGACTAGCATTTCAGAGAATTGAGTTAAAAAGGATGGCCAAGATTTATAAATCTGGGGTGGAAGAAAAAGTCATACCAGGAAGGGTTTGAGGGAGGATGTGAAAATCTATTTAGTGGTAAAGGATCTAGCAGCAATGTGTAAGCAGGAATGTGATCCTTGAGTGGAGACCAGGGATTTTAGGGATTCAAAGTGCTATTGGAGTGTGAGGGAATTATTTATGAAGGGATTCAGGGAAACTGCTTAGCCAAGTCCTGGAAGTGGGTTGTATCTTCTGACAATTTTTAGCTGTAGCCTGACATTAGGCCAGGCATGTCTGGTGATTGCCTGGTCAACTGAGCTATTGCTGCCAGCAGCTAACTGGCCCACATATCCATCAACTGGTTAATCCAGTATGTGGCAGAGGTACTTGTCAAGTTTCCTCTTAACTATCTTTCACACACTCCATATGCATCTCTTCTAGGATTGGAACAAGTATATATTGAAAATCCTCTGGGGAAATCAACTTTCTGATAACTAATAATGGCAAGTTATCTACACAGTTGGTTTGGTGAAGAGTTAAAATTTAACAAGTTATCCAACATAATTTAGGTTCGATTTATTTAGTAATTAAGTTTTACTAAATCTTTATAAGGGAGAACTCTCCGCAGAGATACTGGAGACTCCTAGCAGTTCAGCAACATTTGTGAAGTCACTAGCATTTCATTGAATTGCGAGTACAACTTCACCTATTAAAACCTTTCAAGGTTGTCTTGATATGACCTCGTACAGTAGAGCCAGCAAACCGAATGTTATTTACTGCTAACTTTTATAAGACAGTTTTCACTAATACTAAGAGGAAGCTGTTTCTTAGTATGTATATTCTATTATAGGTCACAAAGAAAACAGGTACACTGAGTCTATGGGATAAATTTTTTAACAAAAATAGAACTTAACCTAAACCCAATCTACCATACCCTGGAAGTTAACTCCTAACCAAAATTTGATTAAATATGAATGGATTCAATAGATGGGGTTTCATAAGCAAAATATAACCAGCCATTGCACACATTACAAAGGTTTGGGAAAGTCTAAAAAAAACTATATACTGCAAGTTTTACTCTTTCATTTTTGTACAATGTACAGCCTACACAAGTCTTTCAAAATAAGATAGTATGGTTTATGCTGTACATAGAGAAAAGAAGAATGAATAATATGTACTTTACCCACCACTTTTTTTTTTTTTTTTTTTTTGCTATGTAAATTTTCCAGCAACAAGTACATTGTGTAATGGAGATGCACATATTAGTGCCTATGGGAAATGATGCATTTTATATATAAAATAACAGGCCACGGGGAGTATTAACCCCTGGAACACCCTCCGGGTAACTAAGTTACCAAACCTAAATGACAATTTTACAGCTAGTCTAGTTTAGGTGTTATTAAATTTATTTATAAAAAAATTCCTATTTCTTTATTAAAACTATCAGGGTATACGATAAATTCTAACCATGCAATATAGAGTGAAAAAGTAATGTGAGGGACCTGGGAGTGATGTCAAGAGGATCTCGCCGTCAAAGACCACAACAATGAATCTACCGCATCTGCTAGGAAAATGATGCGATGGATAATGAGAACCTTCAAAACTAGCGACGCCAAGCCCTTGATGATTCTCTTCAAATCACTTTTTCTCTCAAGGCTGGAATACTGCTGTACACTAACTGCCCGCCTTCAAGGCAGGCAAAATTGCTGACCTGGAGAGTATACAAAGATCTTTCACAGCACACACAAGTATAAGGCACCTAAATTACTGGGAATGGTTGAAGGCCCTTGATCTGTTTTCCCTGGAGCGCAGACGAGAGAGATAGTACACGATAATATGCACTTGGAAAATCCTAATGGGACTAGTACCAAACTTACACACGAAAATCACCCCCCATGAAAGCAAAAGACTCGGAAGGAGATGCAACATTCCCCCAATGAAAAACAGGGGCGCCACGAGTACATCGAGAGAACACAATAAGTGTCCGGGGCCCAAGACTGTTCAACTGCCTCCCAGCATACACAAGAGGTATTCCCAATAGACTCCTGGATGTCTTCAAGAAGGCACTGGACAGGCACCTAGTCAGTACCTGACCAACCGGGCTGTGGTTCGTATGTCAGTTTGCATGCAGCCAGCAGTAACAGCCTGGTCTCAGACCGAGTCACGGGGGCGTTGACCCCCGAAACCCCCTCCAGGTAAACTCCAGGTAATAATGAATTTATATTAAGTGATAATGGGGAAAATATCATTTGCACTGAAAAAAAAAATTCCTGTAGAACAGATATGGTTTATATTTACAATATAAAACTATCTGTTCCTGGGAAAAGTACATAGAGACTGCAGAATGTTGGTCAAAATAATGCTAGTGATTCACTGACAATACCAAGCTATTAATCAATCAGAAGTCAATCTTTTCCCAAATGGCAAGTTCTCCAATAGAAACAAGTCACTGACTTTTTTGGGTTATCCTAAGTAATCTACACATGCTGCTATGTATGATAATCTAACTATTTATGATGTATCTGTACCTGAATCAACTTACTCCCATTCAAAAATTTAGTAAAATTATTGGTAAGCACTAACAACCTATAATAAACCTAAACAATTATGTTTGACAATGTTCATCTTGTTTAAACATCACAGAGCCTGCTGCCTGATATGGGAAATTAAAAAACTGAGTTCACCGTATACCTATAGAAAAACGCTGCAAACTAGCATCACATCACCAAATGAAATATGCCTGCAACTCTAAAGAGTTCTTTGCCTTGGGGGGATCGCCCAGTTTTCTCTGCTACTAAAAAATACAGAGCACAACACTACCATTACTACAACTTTTACTCGCCTCCCCCATAACATAATGGACTTGCAAGTTGGGTCTGTCTGTATGGACCAATAGGCCTAGTGCAGTGTTTCTTAATTTTTATGTTCTTAAGTTTGAGCAAGTAAGGTCTTTTATTTTTAAAGCACAAAGTAATGATTAAATTATTCTCTATAATTTGAGAACTTAGACAGATTTATCATTGAAATTATATCTTGAAAAGCATAGAGAAAAATGGCCAGTATTAAAGGAAAATAATAGACAAAAGGAACAAGTTATGAAAATGTTAAAATCAAAGGAAACTCAAAATTTAGATAAAACAAAAATTACAGTAATATTTTAGCATAGTTGTAGTGGTGTGTAAAAGTTATGAGCAAAATAATTTATACAATTTGTAAATTAAATATAAAGCACAATTTAAAATTAATAACTCCTTCACATTAGCAAACAGACCTATTGCAGTCTAGTAAATACTGAGTTTAAGAGACACAATGAACTTTGCAAAAAATCTATAATGTAAGTGATACTTGCATTATAGATTGGTTTATGCAATGGATATGTTTTGTACAAACTGGGAAAAAAACTTTTTTGGGGGTATTTTTGTCTCTAGCTATTTAAAAAAAGTCCCTTATTTAACTATTGTAACCAAACTAACCAAATCCAATGTACACTAAGGAATCACTGCTTAGGTGTTGGCAGAATTGGAACCATTTACTTAACTAAACAGAATCATGGAGGCTAAATGGCCTGGCATTAAATTAGGCATTTTACTGCCCATAAAAATTTTGTTGCCAACATCTCCCCACCAAAAAATATAACAGGAAATAAACTATTTTTGCCTGATTATGGATAGATTGATTGATACAGAAGGAAAAAGAATAAATTCATTGGAGTCGCCTAACTTAATATTACCCTGCAATTGTAATTAATCGGCGATTTATTAAGAATTAGACCTTAAATGGTGAAGGAACTATGAATTGGTAATGTTTTGTTAAAGTTAAGAAAATAGTTACTAAATTTTCGGCCATTTCAAACAAAAAGACCCATGTTGGAACTAGCGGGAATGTTACGTAACATACAATAGACATAATACAAAATGATATAATTGGATCAATCCATTTCAAACCCTTAAGAGTTTCTTGGCATTGCTCGCTAATGGTATATATTATATACTAAAGTTATATATTTAGACTTAATCCCACGTGATTGTGACAACAATGTTTCTAAAGACTTATCTTCTCACACGCCTCTTTCATGGCATGACTTAATATTAAATTTAATCTCGCTACTAATAACCAAAATTACCATGGGCTTGTGGCCGTGTGTGGAGTAGGCCGCAGTGCCTGGCCAGTTCGAGAAATCCCGCGCTAGCCACCCGGGGTTTAAATGGCCTGTCAGGCAGACCAACACCTCGCGACCCATGTTTCCCTCTGCTCGTTTCCCGCGTAATTCACAGCTACTCTAATTTCTGCACAAGAGAGACTGCCTACACCTCCCACAGCTCCAGCTCACGGATTTAGAGATTCTCAGGGCATCTATGAGCAAATTTCCGCCCCGGGAGCCCCAATCTTTTAATTTAAATCTCCTCGAGTCGCCGGTAAACTCGATCGTGCGCCCAGGAACGATCCCTTCAAACGTGGGGCTCTACTATTTTCCTAATTCCTGCGAGAAGTACAGAAACACATGCCAAAACCTCCAGAAATTTCCATCTGCGCCACTTACCTCTATGTATTCCTCATTGATTTGGAGTGTATAAACGTGAATATTCCACTTAAATTAGCAAAATAAATACACACACGACACACTGCTCTCAGAAACATTGGTTCTCGCACACACTCAGTCGTACGTTATGACAAAGGCAGACAGAATTTTGAAATCTCGCACGGCGATTGGTGGAGCCGGGTCACGTGACCGGCCTCAGCGCTGCCACATCTCCACTGTGTACAGTTACCATGGTAACGCCTGGCAGCTTTGGTCAGGATGCTGTGTTGATGGGTTCACACAAGTGATAGTAAACAGTACAGTGCTGGCCCACTGTGGTGTACGCACTCATGCTTCACGGCAATATACACTCGGAAATCTATACACAGTCACACCATACACCCAAGTCATCCATCAGCTAAATATATACCACAATGGAAATAAGACACTGACTATTTTGGGAGTTACCCCAAGTAATTTACACTATGCATGATAATTGTACTTATGTGTACCTATGCCTAAGTAAACTTAAATTATGCAGCTATATACCTTCATTAGGATATATAACCTTACATCACTCATGAACAAGTTATATACAACCAAGGTGCATATCTCTCAGTGTATGTATTCAGGATTAACGTATCCTTGACTGGTGATATAGGTGACAGACTTTAAATCTAATAAATAATCAATAGGATTATACACATGCTATACGTACCACACGGATTATTAGCCCTCTAACTAAATAATCTCTACAGAATCAAAATGTCATCAGACTGTATGTCCTATTCCATTGAGGTCGCCTCACACCCAGGTACCTACTGTGCTAGGGGAACAGGGGCAGCAGGTGTAATGAAACATGACCAACGTTTCTTCTCATCGGAGTAACGAACCCCGGTTCATTAATGTGCGAGCTGGTACATAGTGAACCACTAGCTACCGTACACCTTGTACACTCTCCACTATATATACACATCACATAATATATATGAATATATATATATATTTTCAACAAGTCGGCCGTCTTCCACCAAAGCAGGATGACCCAAAAAGAAAGGAAATCCCCAAATGACAAAATACTTTCATCATTCAACACTTTCACCTCACTCATATATAATCACTGTCTTTGCAGAGCCGCTCAGATACTACAATTTAGAATATATATATATATATATATATATATATATATATATATATATATATATATATATATATATATATATATATATATATATATATATAGTGCTAAATAGGTAAAACTGGTCAATTAGCAAGAACTCATTTTATGTTAATGTAAAAATTAATAATTTTGTATCAAAAGAACCTTAGAAAACTTACCTAACCTTATTATAACAAGTGCAATTTAATTTAGCCTAATCCAACTAAACATATTTTATATAAGTTTATAATAATTTAATAATAAACAAACAAATTGAAATATATTTTTTTCGTTAGGTTCAGAATGATTTTTGCGAAATTATTGCATACACAAATTTTCGATTGCCTTATTCGGCAAGAAGTGTCGCAAGTTTCACCTATTCCGCACGACATATATATAATCATACGTCTAAACACATCACATCGCTATACACAAATCACACGGCTATAGTATACACACAACACGGCTATATACTATTGCAGCGGAAGCGGAAGCCATTCCAGTTCAAAAATAGATTTGGTTCAACTATTTTGAGGCAGTGACAAATTTAGGAGGAATCAGGAGCTAGAGCCCATATAGAGTAATTCTAGCGACGGCTGCACACTCCTACCCACATTCTCTCATCAAGATTAACTTTACTATACATCTAAAAAATACATGTTATATACATTAATGAAGCACTGAACCTACGTGTCGGGGATCATAGAGCATCTGGGGAATGGGAGGCAATCAGGTTCGATCCAAAGAAATTGAGGACAAGTCTAATTCTTTGGATCAAGAGCCTCTCACCGGGATCAAGGAACCTTCTTAAAAGGAAGGTTTATTATTTATTAAATTTAAAGCGAGGCGAGTTTAATCAAGGCGATTGATTATATTTAGCAAGTATGAATTATTGTACAAGGATTTATTTTTAATTCATATTTTACCAAAGAAGCCAAGCAATATAATTTACATTTATGAAGCAATGCAAGGCAGTAACTTTTATGGATTTAACAAATAATAATATTATTTGGTTTCCGCAGCTGTGCACTGCGGAATTATTGTTCACTACATAGTTTATTTACCAATAATACTACTTACACTCTTAAGTTTGCAATAACAAAGAAATAAGAAATGAATCAATTCATATCCCACGGTCATGAAACATTCATATGCAAATTAAGAATTAACATTGTGTCCATTTCGCCAAATATGTGCTGGCCATTGTAGGTGCGCATAATAGATGAACCCCGGCTGGTGATGGTGGGGGGTATTAGGGTGACATTTACACTGGCTGTGGGGAACAAAAAGTCTTATAACATCAAAACACACGCGCCTGCCATGCCATGTGACAATGTTTTGATGGCACGTTGGCTCTCGTGCGCCACGTGCACACGTGGCAACGTCGCACGAGCCTCGCGCGCTGATTGGCTGCCAGGGAAACGTGACATTGAAGGCAGGTTTAAATGTCTATCCTTCCACTACCTCCAACCGAACCACTATCCTGCCGTAAAAAACTTCCGCATTTCGGCGGGGATTGCCAAGTAATGAATGAGACTTTGCTTGATTTGACAACTTGGATGAACTCGTTAAACTTTGAGCCACGTGTAGGCGTAGGATTGAGCAAGACGGAAAAGGAGATTGTTGCAGGAGATTCGGAGTTACCGAAGCCTCGTTGTCCAATGATGGACCTTCCCGCTCGCGCCCTTTCAAATATGGCGATCGTGTCCTGGGATAATTTCGTTCCAATATACACACCTTTTGGCAATTATGTTAGCGTTATTTTAATTCGCTCTCTTATTCATTTAAAAATATTTTAAAGATGTAATATTCATATTAAAAGCGCTATAACGGTGTACACCCATAAAAATAGTTCTGGGAAAGAGAGAATGGAGCGGGCGAGTCCATTATGTTATAGGTGGGGGAAGGTGAGTAAAAGTTGTAGTAACGGTCAGCTCAGGGCGGGCATTTTAACCCCACGGAAGAAAAAAAAAATAGAAGTTCAAACCGTCTTGAAACGTTCTTAGAGGCGATCTCTAAAAGTGTACAGTAGGAATAATGTGTGTGGCTGTGTAAGGGCTGCCTGCCTGCGCCTCTCCATGGCTTTGTTCCCTCGTAGGATCGATTATTGTGTTGAAATGGGTCGATATTCTGTTGGGTGGGGAGAGGATCAATAAATAAGCCCTTTGGGGCGGCTGTGTGTTCTCCATGACTCACATCACACACCTCCACTAAATTATTACGCAATACAGTTACGCAGCTGTTTTTGTAACAAAAACACCGTAAAAAACTCGTATATTCAATACTAATATAAGACAAACAATATATATATATATATATATATATATATATATATATATATATATATATATATATATATATATATACGTATATATATATCGTGCCGAATAAGTAAAACTGGTCAATTAGTAAGAACTCATTTAAAATTAAGTCCTTTCTAAATTTTTCTCTTATACATTAAAAGACATAATTGTTTTCATTTATGTTAATATAAAAATTAATAATTTTGTACCAAAAGAAACTTGCCTAACCTTATTATAACAAGCGCAATTTAATTTAGCCTAATTCAACAAAATATATTTTATATAAGTTTACAGTAATTTAATAATAAACAAACACAATGAAATATATATTTTTTGTTAGGTTCAGAATGATTTTTGCGAAATTATTGCATACGCAAATTTTTGCTTGCCCAATTCGGCAAGAAGTGCATTGCTATATAAACAAAAATAGCAAATTTTACCTATTCGGCACGATATATATATATAGAGCAATGAATCCACGAAACAAGTGGTATATGGTGACACGTACTTTGTGTTGTCTCTTGAGTCGGGACAGTGTGTCGTGGGGTCGAGCCCTGGCCTGCTGCAGTTTGATATATATACAGTATATATATATATATATATATATATATATATATATATATATATATATATATATATATATATATATATATATATATATATGCAGAACAACCACTGTGAAAAATAGGGAAATTCCAAGCGCTTTCGTGACCTCTCACATTATCATAGTTCCTTGATAATGTGAGAAGTCACGAAGCTCTTGAATTTCACTATTTTTCACAGTGGTTGTTCTCATATTGTGATATCACCTGTTTACTTTGATCTTATTGCATATAGTATACAATATATATATATATATATATATATATATATATATATATATATATATATATATATATATATATATATATATATATATATATGTGTGTGTGTGTGTGTGTGTGTGTGTAAATACATCTGCATGTGTGTATTCATGTGTATATACACCGAGAGATGTGTATCACTTTGCACATACACCGAGTGTTATCTCATTGCCTATACACTGAGAAGTGTGTATATCCCAGGGCATATACACGAGAGGTGTGTATCACAGTTTATATACATCGAGAGGTTTGTGTCTCACAGTATATGTACATTTGAGGTGAATGTCTTAGCGTATATACACTGAAAGGTGTGTTTTTTGTATATATACCGAGAGGTGTGTATCTGTGTATAAACACCGAGAGGTGTGTATGTGTATATGCATACCGAGAAGTGTATATCTGTGTATATACACTGAACTAGGCATTACGTTATTCTTGACTGTTAGTGTACAGGTGACGCAGCCTTCATGACTATGACTCACGACATCGAAATGACACGATTGCAAACAAACCATACCACGGGTGTATTTCTACACCATACCTATGGTGTAGAAATATACCCAGTGGCTTACACGACGGTCTGGAGTTTTGACTCTCTGACCGCGGGTTCGAACCCCACCCGTGGTATGGTTTCATGACTATTGTGTAGTCAATAAACCCCACAAACCAGCCAGCCTAATGAATGTGCTATATACTGTGTAATACGATTCAGAGTATAAAACATGTAAGGTGCTTAAATATAAACCCTCCACTCAAAATTCTCCTCACCAACTTTAACAGGACCCATGACCATAACACAAGACACAGATCACTTTTTCATATACCCCGTGTCCATATCACCATGTGTAAAAATTCTATGCACATAAAGGGCCCCAAAATCTGGAATTCATTACCAGTAAATACTAAAATAACCTGGTCTGAACATCAATTTAAGACTCTTCTCAAAAACCACGTACTCACCCTAAACTAAATACTCATACTGTAAACTACTTTCAACAACGCTCAGTGTTATTTTCCCATAATATAATTTCAATATTTACTATTAATATAACCAACCTACAAAACACTTTCACCTTGTCACACTGTAATATCCTCTGATTGTAATTTGAGTAAACTTATTATCTGGTATAAACATAAGCTAATGTTTAATTATAACAAACTTAATCAATTTCTCTAGTATTAAGTAGTCTATAAGCCATTATATTTAGTCTGCCCATAATGCCATGGCATGATAGTGGCTCTCTTTGCACTTCAATTCATAATTGTAATTACAAAATCTCGATGTAAATTTGCAATTGAAGAACTGTACATGGCAATGTACATATATGGAATGGTTATGCCATGTTTATGGTTATGCCATGTTTATTCGTGTATGTATATTATTAACTAGTTGTTGTTACATGGCATATAGTTTATATATATGTTTATGGTCTCAAGTCTTCTGTTATTCGCTTATCATAAGTTATAAAATTCGGAATGGTTTTGGCACAGTTTCCCCTCTAATGCCATTACTACCATCTGCTCTTTGTCCTTTTTAGAAGGGCACCTAAATAATAATAATAATAATAATAATAATAATAATAATAATAATAATATCTTTATTTACTACAAGTACATGTACATGGTATACAGGCCTAGCTGACATCAGTGACACACTACTATATAGAAAGTCCCTTGTTATGCTGAGCATTTCGGGCAGATTAGGTCAGTGTCCCAGGATGCGACTCACACCAGTCAAGATGTTGAAAAGGCCTTTGATACTGTATGGCACGATGGTCTAAAATATAAACTCTGTACCTCCTTTGATCTCCCTAGTAATATGATTAAACTATTATGCAACTTCCTAGACGGTAGAACTATGCGAATAGGGTTCATGAAACATTACTCTGATTATTTCACACTCCATGCAGGAGTCCCACAAGGCTCTGTACTATCTCCTACACTATATATCTTATACACGAATGACTTGCCTGAACCACTTTACCCTAATACTCTCACAATTTATTACGCAGATGACATAACACAACTCACTGCACACGAAACTTCTCGATTCCTCACCCACAGAACACAACGAGAGGTCGATAGGATCACTGCATGGGAACTCCAATGGAGAATTAAAACAAATCCCCTTAAATCTAAGATCACCTTTTTCTTTAAAAGACGTGGAGTTCTCACCCCTGTTGACCTCAAAACAAGCACCTCTCGCACACGTATACCACAAACCCGCTCTGTTGTCGTCCTATGTGTCAACTTGGACACCAGGTTGACAATCAAACCTCACATCACTTCTAAAACTGCTGTTGCTGAGATTGCTCTCTCTCAGCTTTACAAGTTGCGAGGAGCTCACCCTACAACTAAACTTCACCTTTATAAAGCCCTTATTAGGCCCCTCATTTCTTACTCTCCTCTAGCTCTATCACTATCTGCCAAAACCAATACCATAAAACTTCAGCGTGTCCAAAACCGAGCACTACGTTGGGTGTTGGGAGTGAAGTGGGATGATTTTGCAACCAGCGAATCTCTCCATCTCAGAACTAACACACCAGCTCTGAACGAATTTTGGAAGACACTTTCCTACAAACAAATTGACAGACTTGAGACTTACCATGAACATTGGACCGACTACCTTGATACCACAATAAGACGGCCTTATACCGAAGTCAACCTATTCAGAGCTTTGAACGAACCTGCCCCTTCCCCCCGATACACATAAAATAGCCTCTCTTTTTACCACCTAATACTTCTCTTTAGAATGAACTAGTCTCAAACCAGATGTTTTCTTACTTATCTCTACCCGCCATCCTATGAGAGTCGTCCTTGTGCAGTTTCCGAGATGAAGCAACTTGTAGATGTCCTTGGCTCCACCTGAACACCCTGCCTTTGCCGATCTAAGCGTCCAGTCTTGCAGCAGATAATACCTGTTACTATTAAGCCTCACAATGCCTTGCAGTTGGGTTTAGTCCTGACTCTATTTCTTACTCTAAAATATTTCCTCTCACCCATCTATTCTTCACCTATCCCCACTTCCCTCTCGCCCATTGTGGGTACTTACCTGAGAGTATTCGTTTCGTTTCACACCAGTCGACTAACACCCAGGTACCCATTTTACTGATGGGGAACATAGACAACAGGTGTAAAGAAACACGCCCAATGTTTCTGCCCTGGCTGGGAATCGAACCCAGGCCCTCGCCGTGTGAAGCGAGAGCTTTAGCCACCAGACCACCAGAGCCCCTAGAACATAAGAAAGAAGTAACACTGCAGCAGGCCAACTGGCCCATGCCAGGTAGGTCCAAGTCTCTTACCGGCTTAAGCCAATGACCCAACGTAGTCAGGTCAGGTCACATTCACTTAAAGAAGGATCACGGCATCAGACTTAGTAGCACAACCCACACCCACTCATGTATTTATCTAACCTATTTTTAAAACTACACAATGTTTTACCTTCTATGACAGTACTCCGCGCTGTATAACCCCTGTGGTTTAGCTCTTCTTTTGATTATAATAATAGTAATAATATGACGTTACTCGGAAGTTTGTTCCACTCATCCACAACTCTGTTACCAAACCAGTGCTTTCCTATATCCTTCCTGAATCTGACTTGTACTCGCTGGAACGCAGGCGAAAGAGATACATATATCATAACCTACACTTGGAAAATCCTAGAAGGAATGGTCCCGAATCTGCACACACAAATCACTCCCTACGAAAGTAAAAGACTTGGCAGGCGATGCAAAATACCCCAAGAAGAGAAAACACCATAAGTGTCCGGGGCCCAAGACTGTTCAACAGCCTCCCACCAAGCATAAGGGAAATTACCAACAGGCTTCTGGCTGCCTTCAAGAGGGAGCTAGACAGATACTTAAAGTCGGTGCCAGATCATCCGGGCTGTGGTTCATACGTTGGACTACATGCGGCCAGCAGTAACAACCTGGATGATCAGGCCCTGATCCACCGGGAGGCCTGGTCGTAGACCGGGCCGCGGGGGCGTTGATTCCAGGAATACCCTCCATGTAACTTAAAACCATTGCTGCAAGTCCAGTCTTGGCTAGATATTTTTAGCATGCTCTTTACATCCCTTTTATTTATTCCCGTTTTCCATTTATACACAATCACATTTCACCTAATTCTACGCCTTTCTAGAGAATTCAGATTCAGGGCCCTCGGTCTATCCTCATAGGGAAGATTTCTGATACATGGGATCAACTTTGTCATCCTCCTTTGTACGTTTTTCAGAGCATTTATATCCATTCTGTAATATGGTGACCAGAACTGTGCAGTATAATCTAAATGAGGCCTAACCAAGGATATATAGAGTTGAAGAACCTGAGGACTCCTATTATTTATGCTTCTTGATATGAAGACAAGGATTCTGTTCGCTTTATTGCGAACCCTTGCTTGTGAAGAGTTCCTGATCCAAAGACTTGGAGCTACCCCTCCTTGTCCTCGGATCAAACCCAATTGTATCCCATTTTCCCCGGGTACTGTATAACACTTAAAGGTTTAGCGCTTCCCCTTTGTCAGGAGTAATATTTTTTTTCAGTGGTTGTGGCTGTTCTTCGGGAATTTTACTTGAAGTGTTATAATGTGGTATCAAGGTTTGCCTTTATAGTGTTTTAGAATCAGAGTTCATGGTGTTAAGAAGGAGGTTCTGCCATCCTGTGATTTGAGAACAAGAAATTGAAAATTCGAATGGATAAGTATAACATAGAGTGTCAAGTGATTGGGAGATTGAGAAAGGAAACAGGTTAGCAGTAATGAAGAGGTTGTTATGCATGGAAGAGAGAAGAATGAAAATGAGGAAGGTTAAAGAAACGGGCTTGAAGGCAGGAACTCACCTTACAGTACTCCAGGTTGAATGCTTGATGGTCGACAAGGAGTAAGGTGTTGTGGAATTGTTTTTATAATTTTCCTAAATTCAGCATGTGTAAATATGAATAATATAATAATCGTGTATTAAAATGTGATGCTGATTTGACCCTTCAAGAAATTTTGTGTGAAGGAGGGTGTGCAGCGGCCACGGAGTGATACAGAAAAGAGGGGGACGCCATAGTGAATTAATGTGTGAGAACTGGTTGTGATGAAATCGTCTAGTAATCCGGCATCATTGAGGCCATAATTGAATGGATTGGCTTCAAACTATAATTAATAAGTACTAGAATGTCACCTGTTGAAGAATAGGGACAGAGATTTTGCGGGGCCTCCAGAATTAGGTGGTGATAGTGGAAATGAGGCGTTGCTATGCAACACATCCAGTATGTACGCCATTAGTCCTTTCATTTACATTTTTCGTTGGCCAGTAGGATTCTATTTGTTAGGTAGGCGTTGTGGGGTGATCCAACTACAATATAAATGGTAAGTGATAATAAAAATTTCTTAATTATCTAACGTTTGGTACATATGTGCCTGGTGTCAATTAGAAAATTATTACCCTGTTTGTGTGTATTAGTGTTCCCATTAATCCTTTCTGAAGATCGTTTCCTTTAATTTTCATACAGTCCACACTATTTTATAATTTACCATTATTGGTATTAATGTTTAATGCTGTAATTATTAATTTAATGTCAGGTCAAGCTTTTTTGTGAGAGTGGTGAAGGAGTGGGCATCGAAGGAGTGACAGTCCTGTGACTAAGTCCCACTTACCTCACCCAAATTACTTACATGTAATAATTCAGGTAATTCCCTGCAAACCTCATGCAGGTAATTTCTCACAGGTATTGTTAAACCTTTCTGCTCATAAAAGTAAGAATATTTTCATTGTTGGAACTCACACACACTAGCCCTGTTTCCCAGGGCTAGTGTGTGTGACATAGTTATCAGGCTAGATAACATCAAGTCAGGTAATGGAAACAACCCTATTATCTGTCTCAGTACTGGAGGAAATGATATTGGGAAATGCTTGAGGCGAGCTACTAGTCAAGTACATGACGGCTATAGACAGCTGTAGCCAGCTATGCCTAGGGCATTGCATTGCTGACAGGACGAGAACTGTAAGGAACTTGTAGTTCCATTCATTGACAACTGAGATAATTTCTATGGCAAGCATGATGTGTATGCAAGGGATGAGGTGCATCTCTCAGGGGCAGGGTTGATGGCATTGACCATTGTATAGGGGCATTGCTGGGTATGGAAACAAAAGGGATGCAGCACCAGGGACAGAAGGGACAAAAATTGCCAAGGTATTTTAAGAGTTCAGAAAATATGACAGCTGTGTTGTGGTCCTAGATTTTGTGGATGCCTTTGAGAAGATGGACAATCTTCTGTTTATAGAATCCTTTACCGTATTGCGTTGGGGGATGGTTAATTGACTGAATTAGCTTGCTGTATGCCGATTTCAATGGAAGGTCGTTGATGAATGGGTATCTGCATAGTGTGTTCCGCGTTGAGCATTTGATATAGCAGGGATACCCACTGTCGACGCTGCTATGTGTTATAGCAGGAGCCACTGTCTTGTATTGGCAGGGTTCTGGAGCCACTGCTAGTTTCAGGCATCAAAATCGACTGTAAAAAATAATCCTAGAATTTGTGTAAGCAGTTAACTGGATGCTGCTGTGGCCCGATACAGACTGCTTGTTTAGAACGACAACGTGATCGACCCGATGAAGGTGGTTCTAGTGTTTTATATGTGATACTAATATAGGGTATTTTATATTGTAAATAAAGGAATCATACTTCTCAGTTGTTTAACCCACGTGTGTGTGTGTGTGTGTGTATGCTCCCCTATATGTGGTTGCAGGGGTCGATTCATAGCTCCTGGCCCCGTCTCCTCGCTAGTTGCTACTAGGTCCACTCTCTCCCTGGTCCAAGAGCCTTATCGTACCTCTTCTGAAAGCTATGTCTGGATCCTTCCTTCACTACATCACTCTCCGATTGTTCCACTTTCTGATAACTGTACTCACCTAGTTGTACTCACCTAGTTGTGGTTGTAGGGGTCGATTCATAGCTCCTGGCCCCGCCTCTTCACTGGCCGCTACTGGGTCACTCTCCCTGCGCCATGAGCTTTATCATACCTCTTCTTAAAGCTATGTATGGAACCTGCCTCCACTACATCGCTTCCCAAACTATTCCACTTCCCGACCACTCTGTGACTGAAGAAATACTTCCTAACATCCCTGTGATTCATCTGAGTGTGTGTGTGTGTGTGTGTGTGCGCTTAATTTAGTTACCGGTTGTCAAAGGCTCTTGTTGATACACAAATGACCTATTCTGAGCGATTTTGTATGTATCTGCATGTGTGTGTGTACTCACCTATTTATACTCACCTATTTGTGGTTGCAGGGGTCGAGTCATAGCTCCTGGCCCTGCCTCTTCACTGATCGCTACTAGGTCCTCTCTCCCTGCTCCATGAGCTTTATCAAACCTCGTCTTAAAACTATGTATGGTTCCTGATTCCACTACATCACTTGCTAGACTATTACACTTCCTGACAGCTCTATGATTGAAGAAATACTTCCTAACATCCCTTTGACTCATCGGAGTCTTCAACTTCCAATTGTGACCCCTTGTTTATGTGTCCCATCTCTGGAACATACTGTGTGTACTCACCTAATTATTGGTTGCAGGGGTCGTTGTGTGTGTGTGTGTGTGTGTGTGTGTGTGTGTGTGTGTGTGTGTATGTGTGTGTGTGCGTGCGTGCGTGAGCGCGGGGCACCTCAATAGTCAGTGTTGTAGCCGGGCTGACACATGATACAACTCTGCTGACATTCCTAAGGTTACAGTGGCAAGGACTTTTAAAATATATTTAAATACCGTTGTACCAGCTGTGCGGAAGTATTCACATTACTAAAATGCAATAATAATTTTATCTTTATTTCTGTTAGCTCTGTTAGGCAACTATTATAATTTAATGTTTCCATTTTTGTCAATTTTCATTTTAGGCTAGCTTTATATAACAACATTTAATTTAGTATCCCATCACATACACCCACGTAACTCATTCACAAAACGTCTGCATTAGGAACATTGTCTTCATAGGATTATCTTTTAAATTTGTAACTGGGAAAGATTCATGCAACTGTTGGCACATGCAGGCGCCCTCTGGTCCATTTTAGATAGACTATTTCCGATTTTGGTTTCCATGAGATAACTTGAGAAAGCCTCTTCTGATCGGATTCAAACTTTTAGTGTTAGTAATACATGTGTAAATGGTGAAGAAATTGGAATAATAGTTTCCGTGTGATAATTTGTGAATGGCTCTTCTGATTGGCTTCTAACCTCTAATGCATTAGAAATGTATGTTGCAGTCTGTACTATTGCTTTTGCGTGCACTTGGGCAGGGGTCGAGGTCTATCAGCTACGGGAATACTTGTCACTGATGGCGAATCGACCAAAAGCCATTTATTATTAAATCTCCAACCATATTGAAGCCCAGGGCAACGAACGTTGTGGTGTGGCGGCTTAAAAAATAAAAGAAAAGAAAGAGTGGGGGAGAAAAAGAGGGCAGCGTGGCCCTTATGACATGAATGGATAAGGGTGCGTGTAGGGTGCCCCAGTTATCTGCTACTTCCTTGTAACCCAAGGGCACTCTTCCTGGGGCACACACTGTTGTCACCTCCATGATCCCTATATTCTTTAAGTTTAGTCATCCAGTAGTTAGACTGTTGGGTTTAGTCCTGACTCTTTCTCTTCTCCTTCAGCTCTTCCTCTCACCGGCTATTCTTCTTCTGTCCCCACTTCCCCCTTGCCCCTAGTGGGTCCTTACCTGAGAGTCTGAACTAACTAACTAGTTTAGTCAGGTATAGATACACAAATACAGTTACATAAATTATACATAGCAGCATATGTGTAGATTACCCAGGATAACACAAAAAAAGTCAAAGTGGCTTATATCCATCGGTTTCCTTGATGGGCCGAACACATCCATTACCTCAAATTACTTCTAATTTTCCATCATTCATCTCTGTACCAGATTGAAGAAGCCACTTTTGAATCTGCACTCTCTAGAAAGGCGTAGAATTAGGGGGGGATATGATTGAGGTGTATAAATGGAAAACAGGAATAAATAAAGGGAATGTAAATAGAGTGCTAAAAATATCTAGCATAGACAGGACTCGCAGCAATGGTTTTAAGTTGGAAAAATTCAGATTCAGGAAGGATATAGGAAAGCATTGGTTTGGTAATAGAGTTGTGGATGAGTGGAACAAACTCCAGAGTACCGTTATAGAAGCTAAAACGTTGTGTAGTTTTAAAAATAGGTTAGATAAATACATGAGTGGGTGCGAGTTGGACCTGGCTAGCTTGTGCTACTAGGTCTGATGACGTGCTCCTTCCTTAAGTGAATGTGACCTGGACCTGACAAGGTTGGATCAGTGGCATAAGCCGGTAGGAGATTTGGACCTGCCTGGCATGGGCCAGTAGGCCTGCTGTAGTGTTCCTTCTTTCTTATGTTCTTATGAAACATTTCCACAATAAAGATTGTCAAGTCTTGCAAAAGTGTCTAATTCTTCAACTTCTCGGTTTTCTAAATCATTTACATCATATGAAGCCTAGTCACACACCGGGCCGCGGGGGCGTTGACCTTCGAAACCCTCTCCAGGTATACCTACGTTCTTCACACACTTGGAGACACCAACCTAGGACCTGTCTAACATGGGCCAGTAGGCCTATTGTTTTTCTCTTCCCATTTCGTAGGTGCTACATGACCCCTACTATTTTACAGTTTACCCGTGAAAGTAATACATTTTTTTTACCACAAATGGACATCTTTATTATTAAAATGTGTAACAGAGGATTACCATTTGTAGGAATTGTTAGGAGAATATAATCCACTATACCCTGACTGGAACATTCACAACACCGTGACTGGAACATTCACAACACCGTGGCTGGAACATTCACAACACCGTGGCTGGAACATTCACAACACCGTGGCTGGAACATTCACAACACCGTGACTGGAACATTCACAACACCGTGACTGGAACATTCACAACACCGTGGCTGGAACATTCACAACACCGTGGCTGGAACATTCACAACACCGTGGCTGGAACATTCACAACACCGTGGCTGGAACAGTTCACAACACCGTGACTGGAACATTCACAACACCGTGGCTGGAACATTCACAACACCGTGGCTGGAACATTCACAACACCGTGGCTGGAACAGTCACAACACCGTGGCTGGAACAGTCACAACACCGTGGCTGGAACAGTCACAACACCGTGGCTGGAACAGTCACAACACCGTGGCTGGAACAGTCACAACACCGTGGCTGGAACAGTCACAACACCGTGGCTGGAACAGTCACAACACCGTGGCTGGAAAGTCACCACCGCTGAACAGTCACACACCGTGGCTGGAACAGTCACAACACCGTGGCTGGAACAGTCACAACACCGTGGCTGGAACAGTCACAACACCGTGGCTGGAACAGTCACAACACCGTGGCTGGAACAGTCACAACACCGTGGCTGGAACAGTCACAACACCGTGGCTGGAACAGTTCACAAGTAATCCGATGTCAGGAGAGGAAACTTTAAACAAGTAACATATGTGTAAATTACCTAGGATAACCCCCCAAAAAAGTCAAAGTGACTTATTCCTAGGTGAGGGGTCGTGGAGACTCAGTACGTGAGAGGAGGGTCGTGGAGACTCAGTACGTGAGGGGGAGTGTCGCGGAGACTCAGTACGTGAGGGGGAGTGTCGTGGAGACTCAGTACGTGAGGGGGAGGGTCGTGGAGACTCAGTACGTGAGGGGGAGTGTCGTGGAGACTCAGTACGTGAGGGGGAGGGTCGTGGAGTCTCAGTACGTGAGGGGAGGTCGTGGAGACTCAGTACGTGAGGGGAGGGTCGTGGAGACTCAGTACGTGAGGGGAGTGTCGTGGAGATTCAGTACGGGAGGGGAGGGTCGTGGAGACTCAGTACGTAAGGGGAGGGTCGTGGAGACTCAGTACGTGAGGGAGGGTCGTGGAGACTCAGTACGTGAGGGGAGTGTCGTGGAGACTCAGCACGTGAGGGGAGGGTCGTGGAGACTCAGTACGTGAGGGGAGTGTCGTGGAGACTCAGTACGTGAGGGGGAGGGTCGTGGAGACTCAGCACGTGAGGGGAGTGTCGTGGAGCCTCAGTACGTGAGGGGAGGGTAGTGGAAACTCAGTGAGGGGAGGGTAGTGGAGACTCAGTACGTGAGGGGAGGGTAGTGGAGACTCAGCACGTGAGGGGAGGGTAGTGGAGACTCAGTACGTGAGGGGAGGTCATGGAGACTCAGTACGTGAGGGGGAGGGTCGTGGAGACTCAGCACGTGAGGGGGAGGGTCGTGGAGACTCAGCACGTGAGGGGAGGGTCGTGGAGACTCAGCACGTGAGGGAGGGTAGTGGAGACTCAGCACGTGAGGGGAGGGTCGTGGAGACTCAGCACGTGAGGGGGAGGGTCGTGGAGACTCAGCACGTGAGGGGGAGGGTCGTGGAGACTCAGTACGTGAGGGGGAGGGTCGTGGAGACGGGTACAGAAATAGAGCTTTGGGGTGGGGAGGGGTATTGGGTATTGATGGCTCCTGTGGTGAGGGTATTATCATTATGTTCACGGGGAAGCGCTAATCTGTAGGGGCCATACAACAGCTGGGGAATATGAGGTAATCAGATTTGATGCAAGAATGAGAGAGCAGCTCCACTTCCTTTGATCAAGAGCCCTTCACCTGCACCAAGTAGTAAGTTTATTTAGGCACAGGTACACAAGTACAATTATCATACATAGTATAAATTACCTAGACGATTTTTCGATTCGTGTAGTGGGAAACGTTGATAATAACAACTTTTTGTACCATGTTTGACAGGAATACTCGCCAGCCTACAGTCCTGTTGGGAAAGAAACCTGGTCGGGTAGGTAGGTCTCTTGGGTCCAGAGAGGAGGCGGGGATGGGCAAGTCTGGGGCAGGGAGAAAGGAAAGACCTTGGGGTGAGGGTAGGGAAGAAAAGGCGCACCCCTGCCATCAAGGTATGTGGGACCGCTGACCTAAATGTTGCCGCTGACAAAAGAAAACATCATTTAGGAGGATAAAAGCATCAGTGGTAACCCCACGGGTGACGAGGCTGAACCAGTAGCCGAACCTTACACCCGTGTGTCCCTTGAACCTGCTGAAGGGTTCTTGAACCAAGGAATTGGAGCTACCCTCCCCTTGGATCAAACCTGATTAACTTCCATTCCCTTGGTGGTGCAGCCCTTACGAGTTCAGAGTTTTCTCGTGGATGTAATAATAATAGTACGTGGATTCTAAGCATCTTGTAAGGAGAGACGTATGGTTAAGTCTTTATGCTATCTTAATTACCTAGCAAGAAATAGATACATAGAAATTAGACAAATATAAGAGAAAGAATAACTAGGTGACAGAAGAGCCTTGCTTGAGTCAGTAGGCTTACCACAGACCTCTCTATTCTAATGTTATAATCGACCATATTGAGTCCCAACTTGGAAAATAGCGCAGAACCCAGGAACACATCTATGGGTGTAGCTGTGATAACTTGAAAGTGTTGTGTGCAGCACCTAACACCACTTGTTGTGTGCAGCACCTAACACCACTTGTTGTGTGCAGCACCTAACACCACTTGTTGTGTGCAGCACCTAACACCACTTGTTGTGTGCAGCACCTAACACCACTTGTGTGTGCAGACCTAACACCACTTGTTGTGTGCAGCACCTAACACCACTTGCTGTGTGCAGCACCTAACACCACTTGTTGTGTGCAGCACCTAACACCACTTGTTGTGTGCAGCACCTAACACCACTTGTTGTGTGCAGCACCTAACACCACTTGTTGTGTGCAGCACCTAACACCACTTGTTGTGTGCAGCACCTAACACCACTTGTTGTGTGCAGCACCTAACACCACTTGTTGTGTGCAGCACCTAACACCACTTGTTGTGTGCAGCACCTAACACCACTTTCTGAGATGGAACGACACCCACACACTGATTAAGGAGCTTAACACCAGTAAAGCGAAAATGCGTCATTAATCTCCAGTTTAGATTATTACAGGGAATATAGACACTTGTCATTTCTGAAACATTAGCATGAATCCTCCTTAAAACGATAAACCTTGTCATCATATTACAACAAAATTCAGTACTACTAGCATGGGCCAGTAGGCCTACTGGATCGCTCATGGTCTTCCTGCACCTCACCATATTCTTTATAAAGCCTCTGTATTCTTGCTTTGTATTAGTTTGATAAAATTCTTGTGGCCGTAATATATGTTCATATAATTCTTTCTCCGTGTATTTGATTTACTCATTTTATTTGCATTTGATTACTCAAGTGTATTTTATTTTTATTAAGAGTCATGTAGGAATTTTAATACAGTTGCTTATAAACTTAAGAAATTACTAGGACCCCAGTAAGTCACTGACTTCTTTTTAGGTTATCCCTAAAACTGAAAACTGTCCCTAAATAAACTGAAGTCAATTGTTCCTTTACTTATTGTCGGTAATTCTATCAATACTTACGTTACTAATGTCAGTGAGCGAAATATTTCCATAATATATGTCCTAGTGCTTCACTTGTCCTTATTTACATGTCAGTAATTGATACCATCTTTGACCCAGGTACTCGTGTCGAGTACCTGAACGTGCTACCACTCGCTACAAGGCACCTAAAAAACAAATATGATTTGTTTATTTCCATTGGTGTTCTATTTGTTTTGCATCATATTTAGGCACACATGCATGCTGCCTTTTTCAATAAGTGCATAACGGAAGAGCACTGCAGTAGGCACGTCTAACTCACATCCAGCCACTCTCACTCATGTTATAAATTATCCAAAAATCTCTTAAATGATGTTTCTTAGTACTAACTTGTTCCACTCACCAATGCTTTTCCATATTCCTAATTCTAAACTCAGACGCAAGGGACGTTGCCTCGCCCTGTGGAAAATACAATCTTATGTTTTGAACAAAAGATGCTCTTGCAGCAGGATAGCAGTGCTTGAGCTGGAAAATAAGAGGTGCATCCAGCTTTAAAATCCAAAACTAAGGACAGGGGTGAGCTTGTTCGTCTTGGGAAGTGAACCAGTTCCTCCCCGAGTCCCGGTAAACGGAAATAGAGACGGATGTTGATACTAGTCCCTCCCTGGGAAGGTTGTAAAAATCCCTCACCCTTTCCCCCCCCCCATCCTTTTTTTCTTCGTCTCTGCCTTCCTCCCTCCTTTCATCCTTTCCTTTCCCAGATGGAATTCTCATTGACTTGTTTGAGTTACGTAAACACCTAACGACACACCTAGATTCATCATTAATTTATACCCCTAGATTTTAAAAAATAGTCAAAGATGGAAGGTAAATCTAAGATGGTATCAAAAGAACACACACACACACACACACACACACACACACACACACACACACACAAAAAAAAAAAAAAAAAAAAAAACTCTTGGCAATGACAAAAAACCGTGGAAAGACACAGATAAATGGGGTAAATACAGAACGAAAACTAATATAACAAATAGCAGTATACAATCCCTAGAAGCCTGAGTGATCGCTGCACCAACATCGTGGAAGGAGAAGCTAAGATGCTTGAACATCAACACTGGCACAC
>WNWK01006055.1:43195-111061 GCA_009830355.1 Cherax destructor | reverse complement strand
AAGGACTAGAATAAGCTGCCCCTAATGCCATGGCATGTCAGTGGCTCTCCTTGCACTCAATTTACATTGTAACTTCCGATACCCATGTAATCTGCAATGAAATAAAATTTGTTTGTTTGTTTGTTTGTTTGTTTGTTTAGTAGTAGTAATGCCACTAGTGGTAGTAGTAATAATGCCACTAGTAGTAGTAATAATACCACTAGTAGTAGTAATAATAATACCACTAGTAGTAATAATACCACTTGTAGTAGTAATAATACCACTTGTAGTAGTAGTAATAATACCACTTGTAGTAGTAGTAATAATACCACTTGTAGTAGTAGTAATAATACCACTTGTAGTAGTAGTAATACCACTAGCAGTAGTAGTAATACCACTAGCAGTAGTAGTAATACCACTAGCAGTAGTAGTAGTAGTAATACCACTAGCAGGAGTAGTAGTAGTAATACCACTAGCAGGAGTAGTAGTAGTAGTAATAATGCCACTAGTAGTAGTAGCACCACTACCAGTAGTAGCAACACCACTAGTAGTAGTAGCACCACTACCAGTAGTAGCAACACCACTAGTAGTAGTAGCACCACTACCAGTAGTAGCAACACCACTAGTAGTAGTAGCACCACTACCAGTAGTAGCAACACCACTAGTAGTAGTAGCACCACTACCAGTAGTAGCAACACCACTACCGGTAGTACCACTAACTGAAGTTGTAGTAGCATAAGTAGCAGTAGTACCACTAGCAGTACTTGTATTACCACTAGCAGTAGTAGTAGGATAAATAACCAAAAAAGGCACAATACCGTGACTGGAACAATACACACACAACCCGCACATATAAAAAAAGAGAGGAGCTTACGACGACGTTTCGGTCCGACTTTGACCATTTACAAAGTCACACTAACACAAAGGACAGGTAGAAGGGGTATTTATAGGCAGGCAGACAGGGGAGGGCACAAGAAAGTGGTGGAGGGGTAATAATGGAGGTAGTAGTGGTAGTAGTAGTAGTAGTGGAGTCAGTCATATTCTAGGAAAGGAGCACTGCAATGAAGCTGGCGGCCTGCATAGGGTAAGGACAAGAACACAGAGGGGGGAAAAATGAAAATAAAATAAAGAAGGACAAATACAAGGCAAAAGAAAAGAAAGAAAACTCAGAGGAGAAAGGAGAAAGAGGAGAAGGGGGAAGAGATAGAAGGGAAAGGAATCAGGCTTAACCTGACTTAACCTGTCACAACTGTCAAGAAAGTGTTTTAGCTCAGGGTTAAAGTTGGAATTTATGGTTCTATAAATGTGAGTAGGTTTAGGTCTTTGAAGAGTGGGGGGGTGCTGCCTAGCGTTGGATTGCGTGATAATTCTTACTGCGGCTTTTTGTTGGGTTATTATTGGCTTTAGGTGGGTAATTGCTGTTGATCCCCATGCATAAATGGCATATGTGAGGTAGGGATAGATGAGTGAGTAGTATAGTGTGAGTAGGGCTGATTGTGGTACATAATACCGTATCTTAGAGAGGATCCCCACAGTTTTGGACACTTTCTTTGTTATGTGTTGGATATGGGTGCTGAATTTCAGGCTGCTGTCAAGGTGAAGGCCCAGGAACTTGCCCTCATTATGTTTAGCAATAGGTGTAGTGTTGATCTTAATGTTTAATTGTGGATCACCTGCTCTGTTGCCAAACATAATATAGAAGGTCTTATCAGTGTTGAGTGTAAGTTTATTAGCTGTCATCCATGTTGATATTTTTATTAATTCGTCGTTAACAATGGTATTAAGCGTGGCAAGGTTTGTGTGGGAGATGACATAAGTTGTGTCGTCAGCAAAGAGTATTGGTTTCAGGTGTTGTGATACATTGGGAAGATCATTGATGTATAAGAGGAAGAGCAGGGGACCAAGGACACTTCCCTGCAGTACTCCGGTGTCTAGTGGTAGTGTCGTGGAGGATGTGTCTTTAATAGTGACATACACCACTTGTACTTTTCTACAATTTCTTTCTTGAATTCTATCGTGTTTCTCACTTTCTTTACCAAAGGGCTGGCACTAGGAACTTTCTTTGGGCCCATGGTGGCTTATTTCGCAGTTGCATTCAATCAACAACCACAAAAAAACAATGGATTATAATGAAATGTTTGGATGAATGCGCGGAGTCTTGCTCACTCACCGAGAAACACAGCCAGACTGACTCAAGAATGCGGCGGAGTGGCGGGTGGACGCGTCCAATATGGCCGATTTCCGAGTTGACGGCTGAAATCCGGGATAGAATTTCAGCCAGAAAAGCGGCCGAAATCCGAATTGGCTGATACTCGGAATGGCCGATATCCAAGGGTTCATTGTATATTACCCTTGGATAGTTAATAGGGAAAGCAAGTAGTATGAGTTGTTTCCATTCGGGTTCTTTTATTAAGGTCCTACGGTATGCCACCCACCGGTGGGTCAGCAGGTGTTAGGAGACTTGCTCATAGGTCCTGCCTTGCCTAGGGTTTTGCTCAGGTACATTTGGCTGCTGTACTAGCATTCCTTTAGCAGCAGGGAAAAAAAGACCCTGGCTCAACTTCTGCAAAAGCAGAGGTAAGAGCTGGACCCAGGCATAACTAGCAGTAAGTGTGAAATAATAGGACCCTGTCATGACCTTCGGAGCAGCAGAAGGAAAAGAATGGGTCCCAGGCTTGACCCCTTCGACAGCAAGGGAAGAATTGGACCCAGCTGTTACCTCTGCTGCTGCAGCAGCAAGGGAACAGTTGGTCCCTGGCTTGATCTCTGCAGCAGCAATAATAATAATAATAACAACAATAATATCTTTATTTTCTATAAGTACATGTACAAGATATACAGGCCTAGCTGACATCAATGACATACATACTACTACATATATAGAAAACCCCTTGTTATGCTCTTGAGCATTTCGGGCAAATTAGGTCAATTTTTGTCCCAGGATGTGACCCACACCAGTCGACTAACACCCAGGTGCCCATTTTACTGATGGGTGAACATGGACAACCAATGTAAGAAAACACGCCCAATGTTTCCACCCTTGCCAGGAATCGAACCTGGGACCCATCAGCGTGTGAAACGAGAGTTTTGCCTACCAGGCCACGAGCCCCACCTGACAGGGACAAGGAGAAGCCAGGGACCAAATGTCCCTGGCTTGATTTCTGCAGCAGCAAGGGGACAGTTGGTCCTTGGCTTGACCTCTGCAGCAGTAAGGGGACAGATGGTCTCTGGCTTGACCTCAGCAATAGCAGAGGAAGAGTTGAACCCTTACTCAACCTCTACACAATCAGAGGTGAGAGCTGAATATGGTTAATTCATGATATGAAAGACACTTCTGCAACACTAGGAATGTTTATTAACAATGTTTTTGCCTGTGCTGCAGGCTTCATCAGTAGAATACAAAATCAGAAGCAGTTGGTCAAAGACTTGTTCTACAGGAAGGTGATGCATAGCTCCTTGGAGATGAGGTCACTGGAGACAAGGTCACTAGTTGAAGTGGGTCATGCATAGCATTTGTTAGCAAAAGAATGGCTGAAGACATCCCTTCCTCCAACACTGTGATGCATCCTTGTATGTATGTATTGAAAATAATTTTTAACTAGAATAAACTCAATAAATTTCTCTAATATTAAGTACCTAGTTTTTAAGGACTAGAATAAGCTGCCCCTAATGCCATGGCATGTCAGTGGCTCTCCTTGCACTCAATTTACATTGTAACTTCCAATACCCATGTAACCTGCAATGAAATAAAATTTGTTTGTTTGTTTGTTTGTTTGTATTCGACTGATGAAGCCTGCAATGCAGGCAGAACTCTTCATCAATTAAGATTCCTAGTGTTGCACAAGTGTCTTGCTTATCAATTTGTAGGTATTGTATGCTATTTATAACATGGTTAATGTCTATAACAATAACTTAGTAGTTGAATTGCAGTACAATATTAGAGCAAACTTGCTCACTTGATTACCATATCCATAAGGTACCCATTTTTAATGAAGATTTATTTGATAAAAAAGAATTTTGAAGGTATTAAGATATGATACAGGCAGGCCCTGCTTTACAGTGCTTCTCTTTACAGCATTTCGCTAATACAGCAGTTTTCAATTATATACGTACCCATTCTTCATTTATTCAGACTTCCTACAATAAATATATTCACTACTCACTACTAGCTAATAATAATAATATAAATAAAAAATAAAGTTTTATTTCTTTGCTAAGGTTACAAATGTACCTTTACAGTTCATAATTTGATTGGTACAAAGAAAGCCACTATCATGACAAGGCATTTCAGGCAGACTTAACCTAATACAGGTCCGCCATCACAAATCCGGCAATCTGTTATTCGGCACTAATTTCGGCAAGCATAATTTCAAATTTCCAGGGTCGCCACACCAACCTACTGTTGGTGGCGCTACTTCCTGCATAAGTCATTCAAATTTCTTTTTCTCCATTTATTGTTATAACCTGATTACTTTTAGCCCTAGCCATGGTTCCAACGAATAAAAGAAATGCTTCTCGTTGTGCAAAGCACATACACAGTACAGTAGACCCCATTTTTTTAAATTAATCCGTTCCAGAAGGTTGCCCGAAATCCGAAATGGCCGAAAACTGAAGTAATATTTCCCATAAGAAATAATGTAAATCCAATTATAATCCGTTTCAGAAACCCAAAAATATTAAAAATAAATTTTATAGAGAATAACTATAGTGTTGCACCTCTTCAGTGGTTAGTACATTCATTATTTTTTATTTTTTTATTAACTACATCGGCCGATTCCCACCAAGGCAGGGTGGCCCAAAAGAAAACTTTCATCATCATTCACTCCATCACTGTCTTGCCAGAAGGGTGCTTTACACTACAGTTATAAAACTGCAACATTAACACCCTCCTTCAGAGTGCCGGCACTGTACTTCCCATCTCCAGAACTCAAGTCCGGCCTGCCGGTTTCCTGAATCCCTTCATAAATGTTACTTTGCTCACACTCCAACAGCACGTCAAGTATTAAAAACCATATGCCTCCATTCACTCCTATCAAATACGCTCACACATGCTTGCTGGAAGTCCAAGCCCCTCGCACACAAAACTTCCTTTACCCCCTCCCTCCAACCTTTCCTAGGCCGACCCCTACCCCGCCTTCCCTCCACTACAGATTTATACACTCTCGAAGTCACTCTGTCTCGTTCCATTCTCTCTACATGTCCAAACCACCTCAACAACCCCTCCTCAGCTCTCTGGATAATCGTTTTGGTAATCCCGCACCTCCTCCTAATTTCCAAACTCCGAATTCTCTGCATTATATTCACACACACATTGACCTCAGACATGACATCTCCACTGCCTCCAGCCTTCTCCTCGTTGCAACATTCATCACCCATGCTTCACACCCATATAAGAGCGTTGGTATAACTATCTCTCATACATTCCCTCTTTACTTCCATGGACAAGGTTCTTTGTCTCCACAGACTCCGAAGTGCTCCACTCACCCTTTTCCCTCATCAATTCTATGATTCACCTCATCCTTCATAGACCCATCCGCCACATGTCCACTCCCAAATATCTGAATACATTCACCTCCTCCATACTCTCTCCCTCCAATCTGATATCCAATCTTTCGTCACCTATTCTTTTTGTTATCCTCATCACCTTACTCTTTCCTATATTCACTTTCAATTTTCTTCTTTTACACACCCTACCAAATTCATCCACCAACCTTAAAATATTTGTAGTCTTAATTAATGTAGGGCGAGAGGTGAGTAGTATTTATTTGTAGGCAGTCAGTGTAAGTAGCCGGTAGATGTAGGTACACGTATGTAGTCCGCCTGGGCTATACCTACCGCGCCCACAGCCATATTATTACCATCGACATACCATGTTCACCGAGTTTAATCGTTTCTAACAACTACCTTTAGATGCCATCATAAACAAAGGGAATTGTAATGAATAATTCATGCTGAGAATTGTAAACAAAAGCGTTAAGGGCAGTGACTGGGCCAGACAGCAGATTCATAGTTTTCTCTAATGCTGGACGCTGGACCAGAGAAAACGTAATGTTTTCCCTCCACCTGACTCACCACTCGATAGCATATAAACATTGCATGTTTATATGCTATGTATAACGTGTTTCTTATATAATTTTGAAGAAAATATCATAGATGGATTAATGAAAATGTCCATATTAACCTAAAATAAAACATTTAAAGTGCCCAAGAGTGAGTCACAAACGTATGGCGACCCAGGTGCACGTGTCTGGTTCCAACGATTTCCGAGCGGATACTTGAAATTCGGGAAATTATGCCGAAAAGTGCTCGAAATTCGAATTGCTAGATTTCCGAACCGGCCAAAAACCGGGGATTCACTGTACATTGTCCATAAACGATAAGGTGGTTTTGAAGCCACTGTCAGTTGCCATGAGCTCAATCTTGTCATGCAGGGGAATGTGCTTTATTATTATGCTAATATCAACATTACTGCTTATTTACCTATCACAATTGATCTAACTGATATACACTCGTAATGCACCATAAAACTGAAACAAAAAAGCTATTTTCTCTACATAGATTATCATACATAGCAGCATATGTGTAGAGAACCTAGTATAACCCAAAAAAGTCAAAGTGACTTATTTCTAGTACCTGACATGGGCTTGCCATATATGAATTTTGGTAAATATTTTTTTTTCTCAGTTGTTTGTTGGGCTATTTTATTGAAACTTGGGCAATGTATGATGGAAAGATGATTCTTAACGTACATTAAAAATGTAAGAAATCGGACCATAAATAATGGAGTTCACTTCTCAGCCATTAGCCGCCCTTTAGTGGTACTATACGTATTTTCGTATGGTTTTTATGGTTGTATTCTCGTTTTTTTGTCTCATTTGATAGAATGGGAGATATATTACAGAAATAGATATGATTTTGATTGGTTTCATGACGAAAAGTACCTTGAAATTGAGCTCAAATTAGCAGAAATGTTCGAAATTAGCAGAAATGTAAGAAATCAGACCATAAATAACGGAGTTCACTTCTCAGCCATTAGCCGCCCTTTAGTGGTATATTTTCGTATGGTTTTTATGGTTGTATTCTCGTTTTTTTGTCTCATTTGATAGAATGGAAGATATATTACAGAAATAGATATGATTTTGATTGGTTTCATGACGAAAAGTACCTTGAAATTGAGCTCAAATTAGCAGAAATATTCGATTTTTGCCGATGTTCAATGAACTTTCTTGTGTAAGTCAAGTTGGTTAACTTTATTAAGTGCATTCTAACCTAACTACTCTGTAATCTGGCAAACTCAGTAATCCGGCACGCTACAGGTCCCAATGATGCCGGATTTGTGATGGCGGACCTGTACTTATAGACTACTTAAGTCTAGACAGGTGAAAGGTGGTAGAATACAAATATTCAATATTTTATTCTATTATAATATGAGGTAGTACAGGACAAAAATATTTTAAGGTAAGTAATGTGCATACTGTATATGTATTTTTTAGGCCTAGCTATATTGCTCACTTAACCCTTAAACTGTCCACACGTAGATATACGTTCACGTGCATACTGCTCCGAACGTAGATCTACGTTTTATTTTTCATTCCTTCAAATTTAGTGCGATAGGCCTGAGTCGCCTAGACATGAGAGAATGGATCTGCGTCCTCAGTGTGCGCAGTATTAAAAAAATCTGGGACCACTTAGTACCTTGTGGGAGCACCAGTTCAATTGAGTGCCAGCTAGAGCAAATACTGTGGCAAACACCAGGGATTCACTGATGTCATGTCGCATTAACACTCCCCTTATAAGAGGAAAGTAAAAATAGGTTAGATAAATACATGAGTAGCTGTGGGTGGGTGTGAGTTGGACCTGACTAGCTTGTGCTACTAGGTCTGATGCCATGCTCCTTCCTTCAGAGGATGTGACCTGACTAGGTGGGTCATTGGTCTAAGCTGGGGGGGACACATGGACCTGCCTTGCATGGGCCAGTAGGCCTGCTGCAGTGTTCCTTCTTTCTTATGTTCTTATGTATTCGGCAGGCTTGCTGGCTTTGGCTGTCTCTGGCTGTCTCTCTATCTGTCTATAACTCTGTCTATATCTTTGTCTATATCTTTGTCTGTCTATATACAGTGGACCCCCGAGTTTCGTAAACCCCGGAAATCGTACATTTATGTAAGTATAATATTGTAAGTGCTTGTGGAAAAGTATTTTTGGGGGTCTGAAATAGACTAACCTACGTGACATTTTTCCTTAAGGGAGTAAATTCGTTCGGTAATGGCACTTGAGCAGACTTCAGGAGTGAAGTTTTACGAAACTCGGGGTCCACTGTACAGTGGTACCTCGAAGTTACGATATTTTTCGTTCGAGAATGCTGTTCAAGTGCCATTACCAAACGAATTTATCCCCATAAGGAATAATGTAAAATAGACTAGTCCTTTTACACCCCCAAAAATATACTTACAAAAGCATTTAAAAAATAAACTTACATAAAAGGACGATTTTGGGGACCATCGTAACTCGAGGTACCACTGTATCTATCTATATCTATATGTCATATCTCTCTCTGTCCATAATGTACACTTAAGTCAGACTTACAGGAGTGAAAGTTACCACGGATAACTGTACAAGCTGAGATTAAGGCATAATAAGCTGTGGCTATACACGCACTCTGCTGTAGTATAATGGGCTAATACAGGCATGAGACTGAGCAAGTAGACGAAAGCACGACACACAGCAGACAGATAAGACAGATAGAGCAGATCTAGACAGAAATAAGCAGAGCTAGACAAAGCAGACAGACAGATACAGACAGATAGACAGACAGACAGAAGACAGACAGCAGACAGATAGACATTGAAAAAGGGAGGGTTCCCTCCAGCACTGCTGACATTTATCAAATATCACTGGGCTGTCAAGAGTTATCTGACACTTGTCAACACACCATTCTTCAAGGAGTTTCATATACTCTAGGCACACAGGCAGACAGAAAGACAGATAAGTAGAGCTAGACAGAAACAGACAGAGAGACAGATAGATAGACAGATAGATAGACAGACAGATAGATAGACAGACAGACAGATACAGAGTGAAAGAGCAAGGGTTCCCTGCACACATTCATTCATCAATGTCACTGCCTTATCAGTAGTTATCTGGCAATTGTCATAACACCATTCTTCAAGGAGTTTCATATATACTCCTGGATGTCTAAAACATTACTGGGACCTATAAATACTTCGTATATATTTATAGACAATAGTAAATGACCAAGGTAGGCAAAAATGTTCACCTATTGGTGTGATTGTGACTATTTGAGTACTATTTCAGTACATAATATTAGTGTTAGAAGAATGATTGGCCTCATGAAATCACAGGAAATATTGTAAATTGTAATTATCAGAACATAAAAATTATATAAATTAAAATGAAAACTAGAAAAAAAAGTATATCGGCAATACTTCTGCAAGCGGCAGGACTTGATGTTGCCGTCAGGTGAGCAACCAGCACCAAATTGGCGGGCTTATATCTCGGTAAGTACTGGCCCTAAATTTTTTTTTTTAGCCTATCATGTTTATAAAAATGCGCTCTTCATTTTTTAAAAAAAATGATTTATTTTTTTCAAAATATTCGGAGCAGTACGCAGGTGAACGTATATCTACGTGTGGACAGTTTAAGGGTTAATATATGATAGTGTAAATGTGTTAACTGGCTTTCTTTTTTGCTTTACACTGGTAGCCTGGAACCTAACCTGCTGTATAATTGGGGCCCCTCATGTATATAGTATTCCTGGGTGTGTTTTTATTATGCAAATTCTCGAGTATTAAATGTGTTGTGCAACAGATATTCAGTACATTTAATTGATAAATTATGCACAATAAATGAAGAATTATCACTTTTTCACTTATTGGAAGCACTTCACAATTTCTCTTAGGCTTTGAAGAACTGCCAATTTTTTTACTTTTGCACTTTGGGGCCATTATTATGCAAAATTAAGCGGTATTTTTGGGCCACAGTAAACTGTGGATAACTGAAACCGCAGATACCGAATCAGTGGATATGGGGGGGGGAGGTTACAGCACAGTAAATCCTGATAAAATTGACAATTTTACGGTAGTGTCTTTTAAGCATGAGTTAGGTTGGCTTAAGTTATTAAATTTACTCATCAAAATACAGCTTCTTTCCTATTTGTATATAGGTTTTTATTACAAAACCTACTTAACCAAAAAAAAAATTGCATGAAAAGATGAGTTAGTTTTAGTTTGCCTTTTATCATGTAAAGGATTTCCACAACAAATAACCATTTTTTCTGTGGAATAAGTAGCATGGATGTTATTTGCAATATAAAAGATTAGTGGATTTCTGTCCCAGGGAAAAAGGTGAACAATGACTATTTGTTTTTTAACCTGGCTTTACTGGAGATTTAAGTACAATTGTATATAGTATTTAAAGCTAAGGGGTGTAATCTCTTTAATTTCATTAGAAAACAATTGATCCCTGTATAAAATCTCAGTCAGCTTTAAATTTTGTTTATATCTTCTCTCTAATTTCAGATAGTGATAACATGTCCAAGGCGAGTGCTCCACCCTCTGCACCTCCACCATATGCCCCTCCTAGCTACTCTCAAGCAGTTGGTGGAGTGCCTCCACAAGCACCATTTATTCCTTTTCATGGTAAGCTGTTCATTACTCACTTTTCCTTTTTATAATTGTACAGTGGTACCCCGAGTTTCGTACAGCTCCCAACTCGAAAAATTATGTAAGTGTATTATTGTAAGTGTATTTTTGGGGGTCTGAAACGGACTAATCTAATTTACGTTATTCCTTATGGGAACAAATTCGTTTTGTAACAGCTCTCGAACAGCCTTCTGGAACGAATTATGGCCAAAACTCGGGTACCACTGTATTTGTTTCTTATTCTAAAGAAAACCTTGAATGTTTTATGCTGTCTTTCCAGAAGTGTGGAGACAAAATTAAAATGACCCTTTGAACTGCAACATCCTTGCCCCTTCCTCAGAGTGCAGGCACTATCTTGCCTCAAGATCCCTCAAGGAAGGTCCTTTATGCTGGTGAGGGACTCTTAATCTAAGGAATTGGACCTGTGCTTCAGTTCCTTGAATTAAACCTGAATGTCTTCCATTTCCTCAGTTCTGTATGATCCCAACAGGTTTAGTGCTTTCCCATGAATGTTAAAATAATAAAAATACAGTGGACCCTCGGTTTTCGTACAGCTCCCAACTTGAACAATTATGTAAGTGTATTTTTGAAAGTGCTTTTGTAAGTGTATTTTTGGGGGTCTGAAACGACTAATCTAATTTACATTCTCCTTATGGGAACAAATTCGTTCGGTAACGGCACTCGAACAGCATTCTGGAAAGAATTATCAACGAAAACCGAGGGTCCACTGTAATCCCACTAGAACTCTAAATTTGGCTAATAGCCAGACTTAGAGTTTCCTTGAATCCCTTCATTAATGTTACCTTGCTCACACTTCATCAGCAGGTCAAGCATTGAAAACTGCTTATCTTCACTCACTCTTATCTTACATGCTCACTCAAGTCTGCTGGATCCTTAAGCCCCTAGCACTCAGAATCTCCTTTACCCCTGCGCTATAACCATAGCTGGGGTGACTCCTATCTCTCTTACCTTCCATCCCAGATTTATATACCCTCTTTGTCATCCAATCCCTCTTCATCCTCTACATGCTCAAACCACCTCAATAACCTCTCTTCTGCCAAACATCTCTTTCTCAAAATAAGTACGTACTGTATTACCTATTACTAAATTCCCTTTCTACACACAACTAAGTTAAATTCCCTCGCCCCTTATAGCTTTGTTTCACTTAATGCTTGGAATGCTTGGACATCCAGTTTCTTTTCATTCATAATGTCAACAATCCTTTCTTTTTTATCTGTACTTTATTTACATAGTTTTAAAATTTTCGTCTTTGACTTGTTTAATAATAGCATGCAGAAGAAGAGATTACTAACCTCTTGCCCCAACATTTTGGTCACCTTTTACGACATGTAGTATGTGGTTAAGAATTCTAGCCCACTATTCCTATGGCATAAGAATTATGTATAATTACTGTGTATACACTAATAAAATGTACACAATATTCATTATATTATATAGTGGCAGTGTAATTATGATGGAGACCTTAATTTGCATGGTCATAGCTTGCATTTTCAATATACTGCAATTTAAATTCATTTCGAACCAATAGAAGTCCGCACATTTCCATTAAAGTGTGTGGGAGTGGAATTCATTTCCATTGGTGGCACACACTTCTGTATGGGGCACCAGCGCAGGTAGGTAGTAGACCCCTCACTGAACATTAATAAAAATAATAATAATAATAATAGGGTATACAGGCCTAGCTGACATCGATGACATACTACTACGTACAGTGGTACCTTGGTTAACGATATTTTTTCGTTCCAGAATGCTGCTCAAGTGCCATTACCAAACGAATTTATCCCCATAAGGAATAATGTAAAATAGACTCGTCCTTTTAGACCACCAAAAATACACTTACAAAAGCATTTAAAAAAATAAACTTACATAAAAGGGCGAGTTTGGGGACCATCGTTAACCGAGGTACCACTGTATATAGAAAGCCCCTTGTTATGCTGAGCATTTTGGGCAAATTATGTCAATTTTGCCTCCAGAATGCAACTCGCATCAGTCGACTAGCACCCAGGTACCTATTTTACTGATAGGTGAACATGGACAGCAGGTGCCATTAAGGAAACATGTCCTAATGTTTCCATCTGTACTGGGGGTCAACCCCCGAGCCTCAGTGTGTGAGCTGAGTGTGCTAGCAATTGAGCTACAGGACACTAGACATTGGGGAACACAGTTGTTTTAGTTGTGCAATGGAGGGTGAATGGATGTAAACAATCTCCCACGTCGGTCTGAGTATATCATTGCTCAATTTTTTGTTCTTTTTGACACCCTGTTTTTTTCTGGAAATTTATCATGGCATCCAAATGAAGTGCAGGTGACACTGGTGAAGCAAGAAAGAAAAATAAGTGTGAAATTATGTAATTCACAAAAATTAGAGGTAATTGAGATACTGAAAGGTGATAGGGTGATGCACATGTTGTGGAGATAGCATGAGTATCTGGTGTTAAAAAATCAGTGAGATGAAGATATAGGCCAATTCAAGACAATAGATGAAGATATACAGTGCTAGTCACAGCATTATGCCGGGTAAGCGCCCCGGCATAATTCCGTGACGCAAATCAAATGCCTACCATACGGGTTTTTTTTTCATGAGTGCATTATGCCGGGTAGCAGCCGTTAGCATGATGTCACGGCCTGCCGCCACACTCCACAGTGACTCCTCAGTGCTCACGTGGCTGCCGTGGTGAGAGGAAGTGTTGCATTTTGTCTCTCATCTGCCCCATCTTTTGTCCGGTGTTCTCTTTGGTTTTGGGGCTATACATATTTGATTATGGGTAAAAGGAAGTCTTTAACACCTGAAACTATAGCTCAAATCATAGAGCTTCACAAAGCTGGGCACAAGACGAAAGAAATAGTGGAGAATGTTGGTGTGTGCAAGCGTTCATTGAGGAACTGGATGCAGTGTTTCAAGGCTGGTGGCGGTGTCGAGTTACCGTGTGCCAAACCTCGGCCTGGCCCCTCAAAGAAGACATCTGTTCGTACCTTAACTGTGTTAAAGAAGCAGTTAGAGAGTTCACTTAAGATAACTGTTAGAGAATTGAAAGAAAAGAACCTACATCTTCTCTCAGAGGTGTCTGTAAGAATAGTTAACAGACGTGTGTCAGAACTGGGCTACAGTAGTCACCGCCAGGTTAAGAAACTGGTACTCTCCAAGCCACAGAAGAAACGTAGGCTGGATTATGCAAAGAAATATCTTCACTGGAATCCTCAGCAGTGGTCTGCAGTACTTTGGAGTGATAAAGCAACCTTCACTGTCACCTGTAACCGTGGGGGAGATGTGTACCAGCCCAGAGGTAGTGACCCGCTAGACCTACGCTACACCTGTGGGACCACCAAACACCCAGACTCGCTCATGGTTTGGGGGTGTTTCAGTGCTCAGAGTGTTGGTGAACTCATTGTACTTCCCCAAAACCAGTATATGAACCAGTATAATTACCTTGAGTTATTGTGTGACAATTTACCTGAGGGGTTTGACAAGTGTGGGGCTAGCGTTTTTATGCAGGACGGTACACCGTGTCATATCACCAAATCTGTAGTTCAGTGGCTTAAGGACTGTGAAGTGAGGTTCTTTAATGACTGGTCAGGCAATTCCCCAGACTTAAACCCTATTGAGAACCTCTGGTCAATAGTGAAACGAAGTTTCACTATTGACCAGAGGCTGGAGGCTGCTCTACATGAAGCATGGAATAATATACATACCTCCCCAAACCCTCAAGAATTTGTGTGAGAGTCTTCCTACATGGCTGAGGGACGTGATTAAGCATAAAGGACGCAGCACCAAGTATTAACCCTTTCAGAGTCTGTGCCGTAGTTCTATGGCTTTGAGTTGAGGGTCCAAACCGTAGTTCTACGCCATGAGCTCAGCTCACTCAGATAAGCTGTGAGCAGTAAATTTGGGCCTAGATATAGAGAATACATCTATATGGTAAGTGTGCACCACATAAAACAAATCCTGCAGCACACAGTGCATAATGAGAGAAAAAACTGACAATAATTTTTGATTAAAACAGTGACTTTGCAGTGTTTTTTCATGTTTTTTTTAGTTGTAAGGAATAGGTCATTAGAGCTAAATAAAAAAGAAAATTTACTAAATGTGTGGACTGAAAAAACAAACAAATGAGAGGTGTTCCATTTGATGGCCTTATTAGGAAAAAAGCCTGATCATACTATAAAACAGTGTATGAGGAAGAATAGCCCGAAAACTCGTGCACATTTAGTACTGAATAGTTAAACCGATTTAGAATGCACAGTGAGCTGCTTGCTAAAATAATCCAGCGGCATATGACAGAATACCTGAGCACTCCACTGCAACTATCATCTGATGAAGTTGCCTCAGCATCCCAAGATTCCCAACCTTCAACATCACATCAACCTCAACCATCAACCTGTCTCCAGTAGGGCTGCAGCCACCCTCTCCAATCACTTCAGGATGTTAAACATCAACAACCTTACTTGATAGGTAACAAATACTCTACAGTATTAATGCAGCCATTTTTTAATTATATGTACTCTTCCTTTTCATACACTGAACCTCACTAGAGTTCAGAAACTATTATTTTTTGAAGCATTATGATCCTAAAAATATTGTTAAGATTCTCTTGGGGTGTGAGGAATACAACCCAGTTTTTCCAACATGTTTTTCACCCCATAAGTCAGGCAAGTTATTGGTAGCACAGCTTTAAGGAACGTAACCTGTGTGAATTATGATCGTACACTATATTATAAAATAATTACAGTATAATATGTAAAACTAATATAATAGAAACAAGTTTGTTGCTCAGAATTCCCATGGGTACACAAAAGAATTTTTCCAAAAACTATCCGTAATTTGGGAACATTTGTTCACCAGCCATAATTTATATGTTATGTCTCAGAATTTCCTTTTTTCTTCTTCTTATTTTTAGTTGGTGTATATATTCCTTGAAAATTTTAAAATTTTAAGTTGAAAGTACAATTCTCTTTCAATATTTTTATGCCATGTTTATGAATTCAAATGTATCTCACATCATTTTTTTTTTTTTTGTAAAACCAAAATATTTCTGAGCAAAAATATGTTACTGTTAAGTATCACAAAGTACTTCAGGCTTACAAGTAATATATTATTATAGACATTAAAATATTAAGTTAGTTCCAGGAATTCACTATTCTTGTTACCATGGAAACAGTAACAGCCTGGTTGATCAGGCCCTGATCCACCATGAGGCCTGGTCACAGACTGGGCTGCAAGGGCATTGACCCCTGGAACCCTCTCCAGGTATACTTCAGGTATGCTATGCTCTAGTATGTGCCCTGGCATAGCAAAATAATATGTGAGTTTCATTAAGATAAATCCATTTTTTTCTGTTATTTAAGTGGGAGACCAACCCACCACTGAAAGGCAGTTTTAGAGGCACTTTGAACACTTGCATCTGTAAGCCGCCCAACTCTATTGAAATCAGCTGACATGTTTGGTCTGGGGAATGAGAGATATTGAATAAACTTACATAAAAGGGCGATTTTGGGGACCATCGTAACTCGAGGTACCACTGTACAGTGGTTCCTCGACTAACGAAATTAATCCGTTCCAGGAGCTATTTCTCAACACGAAACTTTTGTAATTCGAAACCTTATTTTCCATAAGAAATAATGTAAATACAATTAATCCATTCCACCCAAAAATATTCACATACTAAATAACAAAAAACAGATTAATAAATAACATTTACTTACCTTTATTGAAGAGAGTTGCAGGCATCTGGAAGATAGAGTAATGAAGGTCCTGTTGGGCATTTTCTTCCAAAACAGGCCTGTTTCATCACAATTAAACACTTGTTGGGGGAGGAATTCTTCAGCCTCTACGAAGGGGAATCCCCACTCCCTGCCTTCCTGCTACACTCCCTACATGCCTGCTACACTCCCTGCATGAATGCTACACTCCCTGCATGAATGCTACCCTCCCTGCATGAATGCTACACTCCCTGTATGAATGCTACCCTCCCTGCATGCCTGCTACACTCCCTGCATGAATGCTACACTCCCTGCATGAATGCTACACTCCCTGCATGAATGCTACACTCCCTGCATGAATGCTACACTCCCTGCATGAATGCTACACTCCCTGCATGAATACTACACTCCCTGCATGAATGTTACACTCCCTGCATGAATGCTACACTCCCTGCATGAAGGCTACACTCCCTGCATGAATGCTACACTCCCTGCATGAATGCTACACTCCCTGCATGAATGCTACCACTGGGGTGCCAATAGGAAGCTTCTTTGGACCCATGGTGACTTATTTCAGTGACAATCACTAAACCACCAATAAACACAACAAATTTATTGTGAATGTTTGAAAGAGTGCGCTAGGTAATGTTCTCTCAATGGTAAACAATGCTTGACTGGCGTCCTGCGCAGGTGCAGGACAGGCGCGGGGCAGGCGGACAGGTCTGATACGTTTTGCTACACTAGTCCATTTTCGCTACACGAAAGCGAAAAAAGCTTTCGTTACACGATTTTTTCATTATATGGGCCTTTCGTTAGTCGGGGGTCCACTGTAGTTTTAATCCAGTGAAAAGGAAGGTAACTCCATTTCCCTAGATCAAGAGCCCTTCACTGAAATTAAGGCTTTTTGAGTGAGTACAAGTAAAATTCTTGGGTCTCTTGAAATTGATCTCCAGCTCCTGGACCTCTTGAGAAGCTTGGCTTATAGCTGCTAGTTATTGTAATAATTAACTGAAGTGGAAACTGTACTGTACTTTACTCCATGCTATTCCTGTTGCATGGGCAGAGGCACACGGGGCTGGGGCTTTGGGATACTGGAAGACCTTTCTCAGAGTGTACAGTGACTGACAAGTGTATCTAGAAGCTTGTTTGGTGGGGTATATGTTACAATTCATGGAGCAAGGGGGTTGTTCAGATAGTTTGGTCATTTAGAAAGGCTGGAGTAAGATAGGTTGACCAAGAGGCTTTATAAATAAAGGATGGACGGAAGGTGGTATGTATTGAATGTCAGGTTGGGTTGGAGGGAAAGTGTGAAGGTTTGAGTGATAGGGGTTTGAGCATCCAGGGGGCCTGCATTAGCTTATTTGATTGGGGTGATTGGATGGGTGATTATGAAGGGATTCAGGAAAAATTGGTTAGTTGAACTTGAGTTTTAAAAGTAGGAAGTACAGTGTTTGCTCTCTGAAGGATGTGTGGGAATGTTGCAGTTTGGAGAGTCAGTGTAATTGTGATGTCTGCACTTATCATAAGACAGCTGTTGAATGAACAATAGTAAATGTGTTCTCTTCTTTGGGCTACCATACCTTGGTAGGAAATAGTCAATTTGGTTAAAAAATATACATGTATGTATACAAAGATATACATGTTCTGTCATGTACTGTATTCTTTAAAAACATCTTTCCTTCCAGAGGAAGGAAGGAATATTTACTATCACTTATTTCCTACTTGTCTTTCCATAAGTGCAAAAAACATCACAGTTCAAGTGATCAGTCTTTTCTAAACATCCTCAGCCATCACTCATTTGTTGTTTTGCATTTTTTTTTTTGCATTTGGGATCATTTTTTTATGTTACAATTAATTCTCTTTATCTATTTAATGGTAAATTCTGCATCATATTTTTAAATTCTGCATCATATTCTTCATCACAGACCATGTGCTTCCTCCCACTTGTATATTTCAACCACATTTGCTGAAAATTATTCTTACATAAATTACCCCTCTTAGCTATTGTATTTACAATATGTACTGTATTTATAAATTGTAAGAGGCTGGTTGTGTTGCATTTTTCACTCAGGTAACATGTGGGTAAATATTGTTGGTATGTTATTTGGAATGAAAATGGTTCAACTGCTGCTCTTGTTTTAATGAGATGACTTCCTTTATTAGACAGAAGCAGGGTTATTTGCTAGTTTCTGAGTGTTTTCAGAGGTTATTTTGAAGAGTATTTGCAAGTTTAATAATAAAGTAGTTGTGTGGTATACATCTATATCTTGAAGTAGTCTTTGTTATGTTGCCACATGCATAATTGACAAGGAATCACTTTTGTATTGCCTCATCTCCATGGCAACCTGTAACAACAAATACATTCACCGTTCAGCATATCTAGAGAACCTTTCATATTTTAATGGATGGAGTTATGCATGTTTAGTTGCAATAATGTGGTGTTTTTGTATTTGCAGTAATATATATACCAGTATATATATACATATATTGTATATATATTTCCCAAAAGTATTATAGGTACTGAATGAATGTTTGTACCTAGTTTAGTTTTGTTTTTGTGGTTCATAAGTCAATAAATTCTTGTTGCAGTAACCTTAGCACTGAATTTTATACATTTCTAGATGTTAGTGTTTACTGCAGCTGATAATGTTCTCGTTTAGCTAATTACTTTAAATATTTACTTGTTACATACTGCATTGAGAGAAAAAAGATGATATAGTAAATGTTTTAGAAGTTGTAATATTATGTGGTGGCAGTGTGTTGCATCGTTGTGTGTATGCAATGTTATAATTTGCCCACGTGACTAAGAGGCTTGACAGTAATAGCTTTTAGTAATAAATTCATTTAAGCATTAGCAGCTCAATGGTGATAAAATTATAATTAACAAATTGTTTTTTTAAATAACCTAGATAATTTTCTTAAGTTTTTGATAAATAAATTATTAACTGGCTATTTTTAGAAGTGTTTGTTTACTTAGAATTACTGCATTACTTTACACTTTTGCAACCTAATATTCGTAAGTATAGCCAAAGTTGAGTACACTAATTCTAATTACTCTGTTTTTTAATGTTCTTTTCACCAAGTAAACACAAATGTGTTGATGAATGTACAAAAATATTCGTGTTCATTTGGCTTGAAATTCATGGTAAAGGAATCATTCCACAGTGGTATTGACAGTCTCCCAGGAGGCTGACAGGTACACAGCAACACAGCACAACAACACTGGTAGTGAAGGAAGGCTGACACCCACTGCTCCTCCTCCTCCTCACTTTGGATATCTTGCCCCAAGCTCTTTTTCTCGATTTGAAAACTTTAAAAGGGTATAGTGTTAAGTAAACAAAGAATTGCCTCTACATTTGTGATGAAGTCAATAGTAAACTTTGATATAGGAAATATAATAGTACAATATCTGGTTTGAAGGACTAAACAGGTAGCCTGATGAGGAGAACAGAATACAATAGTTACTTACAAAAAGTTTTACTGTCATTTATTACTCTTACATTAGATAAAATTTTATATGAAAGTTGAAAACACATTCCTTGAACCTCTAAAAAACTAGATAAGAGTGACCCATGGTAAACATGAGAAAAAATGGTAGTATTTGTGGTTCATTATGAAGAAGCTTGGCAAGTTCCACTGTTTAAGTGTCAAAAAAATGCAGTGAAGTGATGGGGTGTCCCCATGAGGGTAAGGGTGAGGAGGAAATCGCCGGGACTAGAGTTTCTCGAAGTAGTTGCTCAAATAGAAATCTGATAGTTCCAAGGAGAGCCAGTGAGGGCACAAGACATGAGGTTGAGGACCTTCCATTGTGGGCCTGGTATTCTCAGCCAGACATTGGTGGACCAAAGGGATCCCTCATTGCCCCACTTACTGCACCTAATACTCCTACATCTTTTCCACTCGACTCTTCATTTCACGAAGCAATACGACAGCGGCTCTTTAACAGTAGGTTTTCGCTTTTAACTTGAGTTAATATGTAAGGCATACAGTATTACAGAGTAGGTGAATTAAAAGAAAAGGTACATTGGAAGCCAGAACCAGAATATTAATACTTTACATCTGTAATGCAAGGCAAGTTAAAACTAAGTAAATTTCCTCAATTATTAATGGCATATGAGATTTTTTTAATTTTTATTTTGTTTGTTATTGCTCAAGTAGTTCTAATACAGTATTTTCTTATTCTTTTATTCCTATATCCTATATTTCTAGTGGAAATATAGTCACATAGTGGAAGAGCAGTCACATAGGAGTGTCATGGCTCATGTGGTAGCTAGCTTGACAGCCACAAGTCATGTTACTGACCAGGCTGTGATGGTGGGATAATGTTATACTGCATTCAGGTGCACTCACTGGGGTGTATGTGGAATGTAGATGAAAGTGACTTTTCCCAAGAGAGTTGGCACACTTCATGCTTCTAGGGATTAGTGTAAAGAATGTTACTTGCAGCTTTAGTAGTCACTTGAAGTCTGCATAGTTCACTCGCCTTTACATGCCTGAAAAATTATTTTTGTGCATAAAATTTGTATAAGGCAGATACAGTGGTAAATAAAATCATGAACAGGTAGAAATGTATGCACTCTACTAATATACATACACAGGGGAGGCATATATGCCTTTATGCATATATGAATACCATTCAGTATGTATACTGAAATATGGAAGGTCATGGTAGTTAGGATTAAAATGATGGTTGTGCATAAACATCAGTTAAATAGCTTTCAAAATGCTGTGAACCTCAGTCAACCAGATTACAAACATATTTTACAGTAATCATAACTAATAATAATGAACCATAAATTTATATATTCTCATTTTATAATTATTTGAATATAAAGCTCATAAATATAAATACGTATACAAAATATTCTTCCGAGTTGGGGCTATGTAGGTTGACAGTTATAGTATGTTTGAGGTCCATTTTGTATGCATAACATTTTGATCAGGCACTAAGCTATGGATATTTAGTTTGCGTAGCTTTGTAATTAAATTTATGGTAATGAAGATAAAAATAACAATTATTCATGTCTGGGTTGTTAAGGGCCCTCTTAGTGCAAAATACTATATTGATTCCTACCTCCCAGCTCAAACAACAAAAGGATTCCACTTAAGGAGGTATGAAAAGGGCTTTAGTGGTTTTATAAGAAGCAGAAGGCAAGTTAGAAAGACCTTGATTGTTATTGATGCAGACTTTGAGTCAACAAGAGGCTGCCAGAGCTTGCAGACTTGACCTAAGGAGCCAGAGCATAGAGGAAGCTGCAAGCAAGGAAAAACACTTGATATGAGGATTCATAAGAACATAGCCAGTTCTGTCCAGAAGTTGAGTGACAGGCATCTCATGGCATATGATCCAAAGTACAGTGGTACCTCGACTTACGTTGTTATCATCTTACGTTATATTCGATATCCGTTACTTATAACCTAAGAAATTTGAATGCGACATCCGTTGATTGATTCGTCTTACGCCTTTCGTACCGGACCTGTCCGCTTGGAGCCCAGCTGAGCGCGCACTCCAGGGAGCGTCAGTGTGCTATTGTTTACAAGCGAGAGCGACCACCCACCCACACCCACGCATTCATACCAGTATATTGTCATTATTCCACTGTTTTTAGTGCTTGCAACTGCTAAATAAGCTACCATGGGTCCAAGGAAAGATCCTAGTGCTAAGCCTGTGGCAAAGAGGAACAGAAATATATGTACGATAGAAGTGAAGAAGGAGATAATAGAAAAATATGAAAGTGGAGTGCGTATCAGTGAGCTGGCCAGGCTGTATGGTAAACCCTATTCTACCATCTCTACCATTGTGGATAAGAAATATTTAAGTAAAATCAAGGAAGCTGTTGTTGCAAAAGGTGCATCTGTGATCACAAAACACAGACCACAAGTGCTGGAAAATGTGGAAAGGTTGTTGTTGGTGTGGATCAACGAGAAACAGTTAGCAGGAGATACTGTTTCGGAGGGAATAATATGTGAAAAAGCAAGGCAGTTGCATGATGATCTCCTTAAGAAAATGCCTGCAACGAGTGAAGTGAGCGAATTTAAAGCCAGCAGAGGCTGGTTTCAAAATTTAAGAACGATGGCATACATAGTGTTGTGAGGCATGGTGAGGGAGCCAGTTGTGACAAAAGTGCGACTGAAAAATATGTGCCTGAATTCCAGGAGTACCTAGAGGCTGAACAATTCCTCCCCCAACAAGTGTTTAATTGTGATCAAACAGGCCTGTTTTGGAAGAAAATGCCCAACAGGACCTACATTACTCAGGAGGAAAAGGCACAGCCAGGACATAAGCCTATGAAAGACAGGCTAACTTTGATGCTTTGTGCCAATGCCAGTGGTGATTGCAAAGTGAAGCCTTTACTGTGTATCTTTTGAAAATCCCTGAGTGTTTGGCAGATGCGGTGTCAGCAAGTCTAACTTGTGTGTGATGTGGAAGTCTAACAAAAGGCTTGGGTCACAAAGGACATTTTCTTAGATTGGTTCAATGAAGTGTTTGGCCCCAGTGTGAAGAAATATCTATTGGACAATAATTTGCCACTTAAGTGCCTCCTGATAATGGACAATGCTCCTTGTCATCCTCCAAACTTGGTAGAGAAAATTGTGGAGGAGTTTAAATTCATCAAAGTGAAGTTCTTGCCCCTAATACCACTCCTCTCCTCCAGCCCATGGACCAGCAGGTCATTTCCAACTTTAAAAACTCTATACCAAAGCAATGTTTCAAAAGTGCTTTGATGTGACCACAGACATGAACATAACCCTAAGAGAATTTTGGAAAACATTTCCATATGCTGCATTGTGTACACCTTATAGGTAAGGCTTGGGAGGGAGTGACTACCAGGACTTTGAACTCTGCCTGGAGAAAATTGTGGCCAGACTGTGTCCTAGAGAGGGATTTTGAAGGTTTTGGGGCTGAGCCTCAGAACCCTGAGCCTGAGCCTGAGCCTGAGCCTGTTTTGGAAGAAATTGTGGAATTGGGCAAGTCTTTGGGGTTAGAGGTGAGTGGTGAGGATGTGGAACAGTTGGTGGAGGAGCACAAGGAAGAGCTAACCACTGAAGATCTGCAAGAGCTTCAACAGCAACTGGAACAAGAGAGCAGAGGTCAGGACAATGGTTCAGAGGAGGAGGAGGAGGTGGAACAAAAATGGAAGAATGTGCCTTCTTCAAGGATTAAGGACATTTGTGGAATGTGGAGCAAGGTGCAAGCATTTATGGATGAATATCACCCTAACCATGCTGTTGCAGGCCGTGCTGGCAACCTGTACAATGACACGTGGTGTCCCACTTCAGGGATGTTTTAAAGAATCGCCAGACACAGAGCTCCCTGGACAAATTTGTTGTTAGAAAGAGGTCCAGTGACTCTCAAGCTGGTCCTAGTGGCATTCAAAGAAAAAGGCCAGTAACCCCAGAAAAGGACTTGGTACCTGCAGTGTTAATGGAAGGATTCCCTTCCAAACACTAGCATACTACTCCACCTTCTCCCCTCCTCACGTCCTCCACACATCAACAACTCTTCAATAAATGTAAGTGACATGTTATTGTACAATATTTGCATGTGTATTTATGTATTCTTTATTAAATTATTTATTATTTAATGTCCAAAAGTTCTAAAAAATATTTTATTTAACTACTTTTGGAAGTCTTGGACGGATTAAATTTATTTCCATTATTTCTTATGGGGAAAGTTGATTCGTGTTACGATTGTTTCGTCTTAAGAAATGCCCTCTCTGACGGATTAAAATCGTAAGTCGAGGTACCACTGTACTTGCAAGAAGGGTTTAAGCCAAGTAGAACTAGGGTCACCGGAGAAGAGTGCTCGATTGTATCTGGGTGGATGAGATATCACTGACAGGCAGGAGATTTCGCTATCCAGTGATAAAGATGAACTGGGAATTTGGAGTAGCTCACTCAGTCATGTCAGGGCCACATCCATTGCCTTGTTGGAGTGACTTAATAAAGCCCATTGTGTGGGTGAAACATCAGTAAAAGATTGTGTTATACGTATACCACATTTGTCTCCTTTTCCTTACCCTGGGTGGGGTGCCACACCAATGGACAAGACCCTCCAAAGGACTGAATGGAGCCCAGTGTCAAGGAGTATAGGGATATCACCAGGCTTCTCAGCCAGAGGCAGTTCGTTTTCTTCCCAACTCCCAATGCAAGCTCCCTCTAGTCCAAGAAAAGAGGTGTGACATCTTGTAAGGAGTGAGATACGAAGGCTGCTCTGTCTATGACATTGTTTCCCCATATGTTGATGTGAAACAGGACCCACTGAAGGGTGATGCCCTGTCTCTGGGCTCTGAAGAAAAAAAGGCCTAAAGAACTGAGTTCCTCAAACCATAAAGGAAAGAGATCTAAGAGGGGGGAAAACAGAAGAGCAGGAAGGTTGAGAGTAGTGAAGAGAACTAAATGAATAGGAATGTGAGAGGGAGCAAATTAAAGGGCCTGGGGAATTGCAAGGAACTCTACCATAAGGATGGAAAGAAAGTGGCAAAGGAACTGCATGGAAAAGGAGGGAGGAGGAGCTATCCTTGTTAAAAACAGATCAACTGGATGAGGAACACTGTCATCTGTCACATAGTGGATCTATGTGTATTACGAACACAGGTAAAGAATGGCCTGTGAGACCTGGTCATAATGGGAAATGGAGCAAACAAAACTCAACAGTAGACTATAAAGTATATTTGCCTTCACCAGATTTACTCAGATTACCAGTTTACTCACATTACAATCTGGGGATATTACATTGGGACAAGTTGAAAGTATTTTGCAGGTTGTTTATATCAATAGTAAATATTTAAATTATTTTATGGGAATATAACATTGTGCGTTGTTGAAAGTAGTTTACAGTATGAGAATGCTACAGTTGGGTGTAAGTCAGTATTGTTTTGAACAGGTACAATTGGTATACTTACCATTAGTGATTAAGTAATGTATGCTTTGAGGCATCTGATTTATTTTAAGAAATATGTAAATTAGTGTTATGGGAATATAACATTGTGCGTTGTTGAAAGTAGTTTACAGTATGAGAATGCTACAGTTGGGTGTAAGTCAGTATTGTTTTGAACAGGTATTTATACTACCATGTAGTATTAAGTAATGTATGAACTTTGGGCATCTGATTTTGAAGTTTTAAGATTTAGGTAATTGGGAGATTTTTTGGTAAAGTTAAGTACAGTGGACCCTCGGTTTTTGTTCACCTCCAAACTCGAACAATTATGTAAGTGTATTTTTGTAAGAGCTTTTGTAAGTGTATTTTTGGGGATCTGAAACGACTAATCTAATTTACATTTGTCCTTATGGGAACAAATTCGTTCGGTAACGGCACTTGAACAGCATTCTGGAAAGAATTTTCAACGAAAACCGAGGGTCCACTGTATTGAGTATTTAGTTTAGGGTGAGTAGGTGGTTTTTGAGAAGAGTCTTAAATTGATGCTCAGACCAGGTTACTTTAGTATTTACTGGTAATGAATTCCAAATTTTGGGGCTTACCGCAAGTAAACCACGTTGCTTCAGCTTTGGCGGCTTGCCTGTGATTAGCCAATGAACCAAGGTGCTGATTTAACAACGGGTACCCTGAATATTAAAATGTATAAAATACCAACAGGTTCTTAGGTAAGACACATATTCAACAGTTAGGTATCTTTATTTCGAAATGTTTCGCCTACACAGTAGGCTTCTTCACCTAACTGTTGCATGTGTGTCTTACCTAACATCCTGTCGGTATTTTATACCATTTTAATGGTCACTCTTGTCAGACACTGCAACACAATGGTATCTTGGTACAGAACAGAAAACAACTTTGACAACTTCTACAAAGTGAGAATGGTTAGATTTGAGAGGTATGTGACCTCAATGATTACATTCTTTCTTCTACTAGTGGCCTACATCTCACCTCCTGACAGTATATTAGGCTCCATACTGTCACTTCAATTTCACATTGTTTCAGACTATGGAACAAATACTCTTCTCCAGGCTGAGGGACTGACCACCTCAAAACTACATCTTCAAGGGTGATGGACTGATTACATTGTCTTCACATCTCTTCTTCTTCTACCAACTTTTCTGTACTCGACTGAAGAAGCCTTTTGTGTAGGTGAAACGTTTCGAAATAAAGATACCCTATTGATCATTAAACTCTTAGCACTCGGTTCTCTGGTTGGGAGGCAGCCTATATGGGAGTGTGACATATGCTGAATAAATTGAAACATACTCTTTGCATGCCACAGTGTGGAAGCATTGTTCCATGTCTACCCAAGGTGGAATGGAGAAATGTGTGGGTGATGGAGCTGGGGAGGAGTAGGGAAAGAGAAGGAAGATAGAACAGTGGACCCCAAAAAGAAAAAGAAGATGAACAGGATTAAGGTAAGGGAAAAGTAAGGCAAGTCCCCAGAGGTGAGGGAGGTAGTGGTGACCTAAAGGTATGCATGATGAGGGAAACCAGCCCATTCTCTGCCTTAAGTGTAACTATCTGGGTGAAGGGAAAAATACTGTACCGTAATAATAATAATACAGTGTACCCTCGCTATTCGAACACTCCAAAACTCACCCTCATTACAGAATGCTGTTCAAGTGCTGCTACCAAACAAATTTATTCCCAAAAGGAATGATGTAAATTAGATGAGTCCATTTCAGACCCCCAAAAATACACTTATAAAAGCACTTAAAATAATAAACTTACATAAAAGGGTGAGTTTTGGAGTGTTCGAATAGCGAGGGTCTACTGTACAGGGAAACCTCCACTAACGAGTTTAATTCGTTCCATGACCTTGCTCGCAACTGGATTTGCTCGTCAATTTTCCTCATTTAAATTAATTGAAATAGAATTAATCCGTTCCAGTGGAATTCCAGACACCACAAAATATAATAATTTCCTTAATATCAACTCTACAGCTTATTTATCTATCACAATTCATCTACTAATATGACATAAACAATATTAATAACATAGAAACATTATATATATACTACACTAGAATGAATGAAATATTACGTATGTGAGTAGTGTTAGTGAGGCGGAGGCAGCGGCCTCCGCCTCCTGAGTGTCGATGTTTTGATACACACTGCCATCTTGTGGTGGCGATCTGAAACTCACTTATAATATTATTATTATTATAATTACGTATTATTTATTAGTACGTACGTATTCTTATAATAATTTATATTATATTGCATATATTATTGCGTACAGTGGACCCTCCGTTTTCGTTGAAAATTCTTTCCAGAATGCTGTTTGAGTGCCAGTACCGAACGAATTTGTTCCCATAAGGACAAATGTAAATTAGATTAGTCGTTTCGGAACCCCAAAAATACACTTACAAAAGCTCTTACAAAAATACATTTACATAATTGTTCAAGTTTGGAGGTGAACGAAAACCGAGGGTCCACTGTGTATATTATATTATACATATATTATCATTATTATTATTATTATTATTAGTACGTAAATATTCTTATAATAATACTCTTGCTTACCATTTGGAATTTTTATTCACACAAAAAATAGAAGATTTACTGTTATGTAGACTACTGCCATATTGTAATAATTGTACAAATAATGTCAATCCATTCGTGAGCGCATATTGGAATGGCAACTCGGACAGGTATTGGACAGTGACGTCATTTGTTTACTCTTGTTTACTCTTGAACATCGGCAAAAATCAAACATTTCAACTACTTTGAGCTCAATTTCAAAGTACTTTTCATTGTGAAAGCAATCAAAATCATATCTATTTCTGTAATATATCTTCCATTCTATCAATTGAGACCACAAAAACGAGAATACAACCATAAAAACCATACGAAAATGTACCGTTAAGGGCCGGCTAAGGCTGAGAAGTGAACTCCGTTATTTACAGTCAGATTTCTTTTAATTTTGGTGTACGTTAAGAAACATCTTTCCATCATACATTGCCCAAGTTTCAATAAGATAGTCCAACAAACAAATGAGATCCAATTCCCTAGATCAAGAGCAAGAGCCCCTCTCCAGCGTCAAGGAACCTCCCTTGACCCCCGCTCGCATCTGGAAATTTCGCTCGCCTATGGAAGCAAAAAATCGACTGCTCATATCTGGAAAAACTCGCACGTGGATGTGCTCGTTAGTGGAGGTTCCACTGTAATATCTTTATTTACTACAAGTACATGTACATGGTATACAGGCCTAACTGACATCAATGATATACTACTACAGTGGACCCCCGAGTAACGAGCAAAATTCATTCCAGAAGCCTGCTCAAGTGCCATTACCGAACGAATTTACTCCCTTAAGAAATAATGTCAAGTAGGTTAGTCCATTTCAGATCCCCAAAAATACACTTATAAAAGCGCTTACAATATTATACTTACATAATTGTACGATTTCTGGGGTGCTCGTTACTTGGGGTCCACTGTATATAGAAAGCCCCTTGTTATGCACAGCATTTTGGGCAAATTAGGTCAGTTTTGTCCCAGGATGTGAGCCACACCAGTCGACTAACACCCAAGTACCCATTTTACTGATGAGTGAACATAGACAACCGGTGTAAGGAAACACGTCCGATGTTTAGATCCCTTCGCCAGGAATCAAACCTGGACCCTCACCGTGTGAAGCGAGAGCTTTTGCCACCAGGCCACGGGGCACTTGTGATCATTATAAAAGTGATACAGTGTACTACAATACAGCATCTCCTCACTTAGCGACGTACTCATTTACCGACGACTTAGACTTACAACGGGTTCTCTGACCAGTATGCATACTTAAATAATGTATATTAGAGCTGTTTTCCTCTATTCTGTTTATTACAATATAGTACAGTACACTACTGTATAAACTTTAAAAAATATACAGTGGACCCCCGAGTAACGAACAAAATTAATTCCAGAAGCCTGCTCAAGTGCCATTACCGAACACATTTACTCCCTTAAGAAATAATGTCAAGTAGGTTAGTCCATTTCAGACCCCCAAAAATACACTTACAGAAGCACTTACAATATTATACAGTGGTACCCCGACTTACGATATTAATCCGTCAGAGGGGCATATTTTAAAGCGAAACAATCGTAAAACGAATCAATTTTCCCCATAAGAAATAATGGAAATAAATTTAATCCGTCCAAGACTTCCAAAAGTAGTTAAATAAAATATTTTTTAGAACTTTTTGACATTAAATAATAAATAATTTAATAAAGAATACCTAAATACACATGCAAATATTGAACAATAACATGTCACTTACATTAATTGAAGAGTTGTTGATGTGTGGAGGACGGGAGGAGGGAGAAGGTGGAGTAGTATGCTAGTGTTTGGAAGGGGAATCCCTTCCATTAACACTGCAGGTACAAGTTCTTTTCTGGGGTTACTGGCCTTTTTCTTTGAATGCTACACTCCCTGCATGAATGCTACACCCCCTGCATCCTTGCTACACTCCCTGCATCCTTGCTACACTCCCTGCATCCCTGCTACACTCCCTGCATCCTTGCTACACCCCCTGCATCCTTGCTACACTCCCTGCATCTTTGCTTCACTCCCTGCATGAATGCTACACTCCCTGCATCCCTGCTACACTCCCTGCATCCTTGCTACACTCCCTGCATCCTTGCTACACTCCCTGCATCTTTGCTTCACTCCCTGCATGAATGCTACACTCCCTGCATGCCTACTACACTCCCTGCATCCTTGCTACACTCCCTGCATCCCTGCTACACTCCCTGCATCCCTGCTACTCCCTGCATCCTTGCTACACTCCCTGCATCCTTGCTACACTCCCTGCATCCTTGCTACACTCCTGCATCTTTGCTTCACTCCCTGCATGAATGCTACACTCCCTGCATGCCTACTACCTCCCTGCATCCTTGCTACACTCCCTGCATCCCTGCTACACTCCCTGCATCCCTGCCACTCCCTGCATCCTTGCTACACTCCCTGCATCCTTGCCACTCCCTGCATCCTTGCTACACTCCCTGCATCCCTGCTACACTCCCTGCATCCCTCACCTCCCTGCATCCCTGCTACACTCCCGCATCCTGCTACATCTCTGCATCTTTGCTACACTCCTGCATGCCTGCTACACTCCCTGCATGCCTGCTACACTCCCTGCATAAATGCTACACTCCCTGCATAAATGCTTCACTCCCTGCACATTCTTTACCACAGGCTTAGCACTAGGATCTTTCCTTGGACCCATGGTAGCTTATTTAGCAGTTGCAAGCACTAAAAACAGTGGAATAATGACAATATACTGGTATGAATGCGTGGGTGTGGGGGGGTGGTCGCTCCGCTTGTAAACAATAGCACTGACGCTCCCTGGAGGGGCGCTCAGCTGGGCGCCGCGGACACGTCCGGTACGAATGTCGTAACGAAGCAAACATCGTAAGTCACAAACAAATTTCTTACGTTATAAATATCGGTTACCGAAAATAAGTAAGATGATAACATCGTAGCGGGGTTCCACTGTACTTACATGTGTACGATTTCGGGTGTTCGTTTCGGGGTCCCTGTACCAGAAATGTTGTTTTAATGTCACCTTTGCACCATTTATAACATTTCTGGTACAGTGGACGAATAACTGCACCCAATCTACAATTATGTATGCTCCTCATTTAGCGATGAATTCGTTTACTGACGTGGTCTTAGGAACGAAACTCCGTCATTTAGTGAAGAGAGGCTGTATGTACAATGAAGTTTAAGAAATACAAAATATTGTACATATTGTATTGTTACTTAGAAAGGGGTAGAGCAAGATAGATTGACCAAGAGGACCTGTTTATATAAATCTGGTGTGGAGGGAAGGAGATGTAGGGGCACATTCCAGGAGGGGTTGGAGGGAGGGTGGGAAGGTTTCCGTGAGATCAGGGATTGAGCCTCCAAAAGCATGTGTAAATGTATTTAATCGGAGCAAGTGGATTTGACACAGTGTAAGAAAGGTAACTTCTGTGAAGGAACTTGGGAAGTCAGTTAGCTGGGCTTGAGTTTTGGAGGTTTAAAGCACAGTGCTTGCTCTCTGAAGAATGGGTGGAAATGGAGCATTTTGGTGGATAATTAAAATTGTGATGACTGAGCTCTTTTGAAAAGACAACTAGGGAAGGAGTAATAGCATGTTGTCATGTTTTGGGTCACCTTGCCTTGGTGGAATATAGCTGAGGTGATAATTTGTGCTTCTTGAATATGTGATCAGGTGATACTCACAATACGTAGAAAAAATAGCAATAATTTTTAGAGTATTGATTGCATGTTAGAGGAACTTCAGTTAGATTGCCAATACATACAGTATTATTCTATAAATAATTTCAGTATTAGTGTATATAATAATTGTAGTACAGATGTACAGGTATTAGTTATTTTACAATAGGGTGGTTTGGAAATTACATGTACTGTACTTTAAATTCCAGAGTATAAATAAAAATAATACAATTTATTCTCATAAAAGCATAAGTGATATAGATTTTGCAGATAGCGAGAGTATGTACGTATATGCAACATATTGGGCAGACTTAGACTAAAGCTGCTTAATACCATAAAAACATGATTGTAGAGTTGTTTAACCCTTTGGGGGTCGACAGGCCTTCTCAGGAAAGTGTTCCTGGGGTCGAAAATTTTGGAAAAAAAAATTAATTTTTCTTATGAAATGATAGAGAATCTTTTTTCCCATCATAACGCCACCAAAATTATGAAATTTGATCGAAAACTAACGGAATTATGCTTTGCGAAGTTAGCGGTAGCCATGACACTTACGCATCGGCGATTTTGCCCACTTTGAGCCCTATTTTTGACAAATTCCAATGTTTCAGTCTCCTACAATTATAGCTATTTCGCTAGAACTCTATTTCTTCTATCGATTGAGTACAAGAAACCGCCTATTTACCAATTTCATCTGCCCAAAATAGTGGTCAGAAAATGGCAATTTTCCAATTTCACACAAATTTCAAACGATGCCAATTTCAAAATAGGGTCCAGAGTAAACAAGGCAGACATTCCTGGCACTAAAATAACATGTTCTCTGTTCATTAGTCACGTCTCCAGGCCCTTGTTCCATTACTTTTGCTTTTCATTTTGAATTTTATTCTCACAAAAATAGAAGATTTACTGTTATGTATACAACTGCATCATTGTAAAAAAGGTATAAATATATCAGAGCACTTGTGCATGAATATAAGACTCGCCAGTTGATGTGTATTGGAGGCATGGTGTGATTTGTTTACTCTTGAACATCGTCAAAAATCGAACATTTTCGCTACTTTGAGCTCAATTTCAAGGTACTTGTTATTGTCATACCAATCAAAATCATCTCTATTTCTGTAATATATCTTCCATTCTATCAAATAAGACCAAGAAAACGAGAATACATCAATAAAAACCATACGAAAATCGACTGCAAACTCGCTGTTTTAATCGAAAAACGGTCAGAGTTTTTTTCTCTCATTATGCAGTGTGTACTGCAGGATTTTTTTATACTGCGCACACTGACCACACAGACCCATTCTTTCATATGTATGCCTACCGACGTTTTCTGCTTAAATTGAGGCCACTAGAATTTGGGCGTACTAGTACGGCACCAACCCCTGCTCGTAAAACGTACTAGTACGGCACCGACCCCCAAAGGGTTAAGCTTGTGTTTAGTAATGGGTATTGACAGGTATGAAAATTTTGGGCTGTGCAGCCCCAATGGGTTTAGCAGTGGGCAAACAGTCTCTGTTCATTCCACAAAAGATGTGCATCAAATTTAAAATTTAAAGAAGTGATTCTATGTTGCTGGCTATTTGGTATGGGAAATTAGGTCAGGAAAAAAATTTAAAATGTGTAATGAAACAATTAATTCTTGTTGTAAGGCATCTAAGGCTTTTCACAGCATCAAAACCCATCTACAATGTCTTTAATCGAAAAAAACTAAATTTTGTACATTGTTAAACATGTTCTCACCCAAAAATCTCCCACACACAGTATGACTATACAGTAGTTTATAGCCTTCACAGAATCTGGATATGGCCCTTACAATACCTGTAGTGCTGTAGACTATGGACCCCCCAGCAAAATTCACTACACTGTGTTGATGGATTGCAGTCAACCCTAGGTAGCTTCAGTATTTCTAAAAATTTAAGCAGTAAAGTGTTTTATTTTTGAACCCCTGGTGAACTCAGACTTACATTTTTTAAAGGTGTTGAAAACCTCAATTTATCAGTATGATTATCCTTAAAATAACATAATTATTTAAAAACATGATTATCAACTATAGGTGAATGGACTTTTATAGGTTTTTTTTTCAGATATTCTTTCAACTCCTGCCACTGAGTTTCTCCTTATTTATAAAGGATAATCTTTTATTTTTAATGGGTTAGAACTTGAGTAACTACCCCCATGTGAGCATCTTTGCAGTGTCTGCTGAGATGGGGTTGTGAAATTTCATCATGACTTGATTCACCTTTTTGACTGTACTTTCTGGCCATAGACAAGTTTGTTTAGATCCAAATCTCCCTTCCCCCCAAATAAAAAAATTCTTTGGTGATACAGTCAGTTCATATGTTTCCAGAATATAAACATAGGGGTGGAATACCAGGTGTGAATTGCCATTAATTAAGTAATTACCTTAATTATTTACCTGTTTATATCTACGGGAGCAGAACTATCTTGTGTGTCCGATCTTGAATTAATATGTGAGGCATACACGTGCTTAGAATGATCCTGGCCATCATTCAAACCCAAAGGGTTACTGGTGTTTATTAGATTACATTACCTCAAAAATTTACAATCTACTGCTCAGAATCTTTTAAACTGGTAATATTTGTTTTTCATGTTAGGACACCAAGACATGTACGTACTACTATACCTTCACGACAACGTGTAGAAATTGTGCTATTTAAACTGAGAAAAATTAGTACAGTGGACCCTCGACTAATGCAATTAATCCGTTTTCCCTGAGCTATTTCTCAACATGAAACTTTAATTTGAACCTTATTTCCCTAAGAAATAATGTAAATAACAATTAATCCGTTCCACAAAAATATTCACATACTAAATAAAAATAAATATATTATACCCTTTATACCTTTATTGAAGAGTTGCGGGCATCTGGGGGAAAATAGGAGGATGACAGGGGCAGGGTGTTAGTGGTTGGAAGGGAATCCTCAAGGACCAGTAAAAGTCTCTCTCTCTGGGGTTACTTCACTTCTTGGTCTTTTATCCACTAGGACCAAACGAAATCACTGGGTCCCCGCCTGGTGAAATAACAAACCCAATCCTCTGTTTCTGGCGACTCTTTCCCGGGGGGATCAACATGGCTCTGTCACTGAAGTGGTTACTGGCTCATTCAAAACTTGCTCATGGTGGTTTTTTCAACAAATGTCTGCAACTCATTCCACTTTGTACACATCTCTTAGCTTTTGGGGAAAGGGACCTCCTTCTCTCTCCCCTTCCTCCTCTGTAAACAATAACCTCAGCTGTGGTCTTTTTGCTGTTCCAGATGAACTCTTGCAGCTCTTCAGTTGTTAGCTCTACCTGCTCCTCCACCAACTCTTCCATCCTCACTCACCTCCAACCCCAGTTTGTTCCCCATCCAAATATCTTCCACAACAAACGGGTCGTCAGGGTCAGCCTCAAACCCTTTCCCATCCCTCTTTTCAACACAATCGGGCCCACAGTGGTCTCCAAGCAGGTTCAAGTCCGAGTCAATTCCTCAGCCTTACTATAAGGCCTATACAATCACGATATTGAAGTGTTCTTTCCAAAAAACTCTTTAGGGTCAAGGGCAGTGTCTAAAAGTACATAAAAGCACTTCTGACACTGCTTTGGGGGTCAGTTTCTTGGGTGTGCCTGCTGGTCCATGGGCTGGATAGGGGTGGTGTTGGGAGGCAAGAACTTCACTCTGATGAATGAACTCCTCAGACACAACTCTTCCAAGTTGTGAGGATGAGCAGAACTGCCCCGGTAACGGGGAGGCACTTGAGTCCCAATTTCTTTTCCTTCAGGTATTTTCACACTAGGGCCAAACACTCCAGTCACCATTCTGAAAATCGGAGTGACCCATGCCTTGTGTTCCCTTTCCCAATGCACACAATTTATTCTTTTTAACATTGTGTTTCATAAAGGGCTCTGGGTTTTTCTGGGTGATACACGAAAAAGGCTTCCCCCCAAAATCCCTGGCATTGGCCATCATAAGGTAGCCTGTCTTTCATGGGCTTTTCCGGGTTGCCTTCCCCCTGAGTAATGAAGGTCCTGTTGGGCATTTCTTCCAACAGACCTGTTTCATCTTATAAACACTTTTTGGGGTTTCCCAAATTTTCAGTGTCTACAACCCTGGAATTCTGCAAAAATTTTTTCAGCTGCTTGCCCGGGCTGGCTGCCTCCATGCCTCACAACACTGTGTATGCCACTCGTTTCTTAAACCTCTAAAACCCAAACCTTTTGCTGGCTTTAAAATCACTCCCCCCTCACCACTGGTTCAGGCATTGTCTTGACAAGATCTGCGTGCAACTTCCTTGCCTTTACAAATTATCGCCATGGAAATACTATCGCTATCTGTTTTCATTGATCCACCATCAACAACTTCCCCACCTCATCCACTGTTTTCGTTAACATATCAACCCCTTTTGCAACAAAAAGCTCGTCTCATTTCTCTTTGCCAGGATGTGCGATAGTAGATGCACTTTCTTGTACATCTGGCAAGCTCACTCGACGTCACGCCCCTCTCTTATTTTCTACAATCTCTTTCTTCAGTTTGATGGTGTTCCTCCTCTCTTACCACAGGTGCCACTGAGGGTTCTTTGGATGGTGACTTATTTCAGTGACATATAAACCACCAATAAACACAACAAATTTATTGTGAATGTTTGAAAAGGGGCGCTGGGTAATGTTCTCTCAATGGTAACCGCCCTTTACTGGCATCCTGTCAGGGAAAAAACTTTTGTTCATGATTTTTGTTATTTGTCCTTTCGTTAGTCAGGGTCCCTGTATTCTATATTATTTTTAGTGCTTTTAGTTTATAAAAAAATAAATTTTCACAGCCAAATAAATTTTTACCAGTAGTTAATGGGGGCATTAATAGTTTTGAATATCTGTGTTAATCTAATTGTCATCTTTGTTATCTAGTTTTGGATGAAGAGTTGTGAAAATATTTAATACTCGTAGAAGTGCATGTGTTTTTGTTTTCTGGATCAATACTCAAGATGGCATCAATTTATTAATTTTTTTTTTAAACATAGTGTCTTTGCTGTTTATCTTTTAAAATAAATCTGTTTTTTTATATTTAATTAATATTATGATGATTCATGGGTGGGATTTTCAAATAATATTTTGAAAGGGAAAATTTATATAATGTTTCCCCACAGTGGGCTTTATCAAAAACAAAAAATAGCTTGAACACCTCTCTAAATCATCAACATGTGAGGTCAGGTCAGGTGGTGAAGTCAGTGGAGATAAAAAAACCAGGTTTTCAGGAGATGAAAACCTGGGGATGATAAGTTTTTTTAATGTTGATCTTGTTGATGCAAAATTAACTTAACCCTTTCTTTTTTGGTCGTTTTATTTTACGGACTGTTTGGATTTATATAAAAAATTCTGGGGAAACAAGGGGGGAGAAAGCTGGTGGCCCCATTGAGAGAAGGGGGCTGTGTGGTCAGTGTGAATTATAAAAAAAACCCAGCATGCGGCATGAAAAAAAAAATCCCACGTGTTTTTTTGGGTTAAAACCCCCCACTTTGAGGTGTATTTTCGATATATTTATGGTTGACATGGCAGCCTAACGAGCAAAATTCTTCCCAAACCTCCCAATGCCATTCCAAATTAATTTCTTCCTTTAAAAAAATGTACGTAGGTTATCTTTTTAGACCTCAAAAAAACCTTCCCCCCCAATATTATACTTAAAAATTTTCGATTTTTGGGGGGTTTGGGGGGTCCACTGTATTTCTTTTTGGTCTCATTTGATAGAATGGAAAAAATATTCAGAAATAGAGATGATTTTATTATTTCTGAAAACCGAAATTTAGCTAAATAGGGGAAAAGTTCGATTTTTCTAATTTCAGAGTAAAAAAAAACATACCTAATCAAATAACTGGCGACAAATTCTTTTCAATGCACTGAATTTTTTCCATTTTTCAATAATCAAGTCTAAAAGTAAATTTTTTTTTGTGAACAAAAAAAAAATGAAAAAAAGAGTAATATAAAGGGGGCCAAAAACGGCTAATGAACAGGAAAATTTTTTTATCCCCCAAAAGTCTGTTATTTATTCTGGACCCTATTTTGAAATTGACAAGTTTTTATTTTGCATGAAATTGGCCAAATTGCCAATTTCTGACCACTTTATTGGGTAGTTGAAATTGGTAAATTGGAGTTTCTTGTACTCAATCGATAGAAGAAATGTAGTTCTAAAGAAATAGCTATGAGTTTGGTCGACTGGAACAATGGAATTGGCCGAAAATAGGCTCAAAGTTGGCAAAATTGCAGATGCGTATATATCGCCGAGATCACTAACTTCGTGAGAGCGTAATTCCGTAAGTTTTCCATCAAATTTCATACTTTTGGTGTCATTACCATGGGGAAAAGATTCTCTATAATTTCATAAGAAAAATCTTTTTTTTTTTTTTTTTAAATTTTGCGACAACAGGAGACACCTCAGGATTTGGGGTTGCGACAGTCAAGGGTTAAGCTCTGTGATCTGACACTGAGATCCCAGCTCTGCCCTCGCTTGATGTTACCTCATTTTTGTCACCATTGACCTCTCCACCACCTGACCTGACCTCAGGAGGCTTTATGCCATTATAAGACAGTGTTTTTTCTTATTAGTTTGTACTGTACTTGATAAAGCCCCACTCTTGATGAAACATCATGCCCTTGAATCATCATAACATTCATTAAATCTTGCAGAAACACGTTTGTTTTTTATTTGATATACAGTACAGTTACTCATGTTTAAAGTATTAAAAATATAGTGGTAGTGACAGTGGACACATAAGCCCACCAACAAGTACATTTCACTAACCATATAACAATGGGTATGCACTCGTTTGTTTAAAAGCTGGGAGCCAGTTTGTAGTTCTGTTAAAACTGCAGCAGCCCCATGAAATGTGTTTAAGATGCTCATTAATACATTTATGTGACTTTGACAATGATCCGGAAGTGAGTTAGTGTCAGACACACACATGATCACAGTGTGCAGCTCCCTCAGAAAAGCCCCTATTGATCAGCAATTACCTTTGAATTTTGACTACAGTGGACCCCGAGTTTTGGTCATAATTCATTCCAGAAGTGCCATTACCGAATGAATTTGTACCCTTAAGGAAAAATGTAAATTAGATTAGGCCTTTCAAACCCCCAAAAATACACATACAAAAGCACTTACAATATTAAACTTACATAATTGTTCGATTTCCGAGGTGACCGAAACTCGGGGGTCCACTGTATTTCCTTTTCGACTTTATAGAATCACACCCAAGATACTAGGCTGCCTTAATACAGTAAGTTTTGCCTGAATTCACAAATAAATTTCTATTATATTGGTCACGCTGTGTTGCTGTATGTACTGCATTTAAGATGCAGAATGAGCTAAGTGTGAAGGCATGGACCATTTCTCTTATTTCATAAGCTATTGACAAAACTTACATTTGTATATTGCTGTACATTGTGATGAATTGCTAGTTTTGTCATCTAATTAAAAAATGCAGAGCAAATTTAAAAAGGTACTAGTTTCAAAATAATGAATATTGTTCATAGTTGTAGCTTGTCAGGAATTCTCTTATTTCTAGTAGATACTGTAGGATTATTTTTTCATAACTGTCTCCCTCAATATCCACAAAGAATGTCCTGTAATAAGCTTAGTGATATGGTGGATATGGGTCTTATATTTAATGGGAGGGATGCATTCCAGACCCCTTGGCCCATGTACAAAAACATAGAATTTGGCTAACATTCTGCACTATTTTGGATTAGTTGCATTAGTAATGGGTCTCTTAAAATACATTTACACAAGATGTAATAATACCCGAGTCAAAGATCCGGGAGCCATGTTTCTGGATAATGCCATAATAATGTGTGAAACCTGCTCATGGATAATGTCATTCTGCCATAAGTTGCCAGCTGTGCTTGTAGGTAGCACCATAATATAACAGGCAGCAGGACAAACCAAATTGCAAATCTGAAAAAAAAAAAAAATTTAGATAATGAGGGAGTGCAGTAATATTCTCATTGTACAGTGCCAAATTACTGTATTTTATACTTGATTTTGAAGTGATACATTGTATGCTAAAGCAGATATTATAGATGAGATTGGGCATAGGTCATAACTTGTTTCTGTAATAAGTGAATGACAAAGATTAATTTCAGATTACAAGAAAGGCATTTACCATCCGCAGCTGGCGAGGCTCCCATGGCTCCGTTGTATGTTCAACCAAGGGTACACGTAGTTCATGGGGTCCAAATAGGATCTACAGTTACTCCCGCTGCATACTACTCTTATGGACCTGGTGTGTTGCTCTCTTTCTCTTTCTTGCTCTTTCTCTCTTGTCCTCTCTCTTGCACTCTTTCTTGCACTCTCTACTTCTTTCTCTCTCTCTCTTGGTCTCTATCTTGCTCTTTTTTTTTCTTTTTCCTTTCTTTTTTTTTCTGTCTCTCTCATTAGTCATCCTGCTTGCCAGTTTAGGGGGGAATGCAAAGCACTCACTAGATGTACCCTAATTTCAGAGATTTCCAGATTGATTTGCTGCATTCTTCATTTTCTTCTCATGTAAGAACATTTGGTCCTAGCCTGTCTGTGGCAGTATGTTTTAAGTGTTTATGTAGCCTGATAATAGCTATTAGAATATGACTGCTTTTGATATGTGATACAGTTTGCCTTAATTGCTTTTGTTTATAAGAGATAAGAATTTCTTTAAAAACAAATTATCAAGATTCAAAAATTCATTTTAAAGTACCACTATTAACTTTTAAAAAACTTGGGTAACTTATCAAACCATTGTGCCTTTGCACGTTGTATAAGTACTTTATTGTACAGTGGAACCTCGGTATTCGAATGTACCGAACCTTGAATGAACGGGAGTCCAAACAATTTTGTTCAGAAAAAGTTGACCCAGTCTTTGAATTTTTTTCGGGAGTCCGAACGTGCTAGCTTATTTAAAATTCAGCGCTGTTCCAAAACTACTTTGAAGTGACGTCTGACACTGACCTAACCTCAGAGATTTTTGGAAGATTTAGTTCATCATCCTTCATTTTTAAGGCTGATAATTAAAGTCTGGGAATTACTGTTTCGGCATTAAACTTTTCGCAGTTTGAACACCACCTAGGAACCAGTTAAGTTCAAACACCAGGTTCTGCTGTACATTATTTTATTTGGCATTAGGGCACCTTGTCTGTAAGTACCAACTGACAATACTCTGTGTACATCTGAATCAAATATTTCATCTGGAACTATGTAGCCAAGGCATATTTAAGTATTTTCCTCTTATTTATTGTACAGAGGATCTCTTGTTCACAAATACAGTAACACTCTTAGAGATGAAAGTTCAGATATCGTTTTGGTCTTTCCAAAGCATAGGAGACCAGAAGGCAGGCTGGGAAAAGGGAGGTGGTGGTGGTGGTAGTAGTAGTATAAATCAGTAACAGAGGTAATAAAAGTAGTAATGATAACAATGAAGTAATAATGAGAGTAATAGTAGCAGTAATACTACTAGTAGTAGTAATAGTTGCAGCAGTAGTAGTATAAATATTTGTAATAGAAATGGGGATTAACACTTACTTGAGGCTCACACAGAAACAAGAAAGAGTAGTACAGTAGGCCTAATGGCAGCAAGTACAGAAAAGTCAGAAGATATGAAAGATAAAGAAAATATAGAAGACAGGTCGGGGAGAAGTAGTGAGAGGGCAAAAGTCAAGTCAAGTCAAGTTATGAGTGTTTTGAAGATTAGAACATTTGACAATTTATTGAGAAAGGCAGGCAACTTTGGTAGAGGGATAGAGGTCCAATGGGAGGTTCAGTGTGTCCCACTGAACTGATGGGCTAGTCTTACATCACTCTAGTGTATGGTATTGGGTTGGCTCCCTGTCAACTCACATTCTTACTGCCTGGAATTGCAGTTCATGGGTTTTTGGTTATGGTTCACTCTTGGATGGCAAGCTTCCATGTAAGGTGGGTATGGGTAGTGATGGGTGGGTGGGGTGGTGCATTAGGCTAGGGCCAAGCAAGCATTGGTGGTCGGGGACCCTTTAGGTCTTTTGGCTAACATTTAATTCTGTTGGTTATTCTTGTGTACTTTCTATAAGCCCCCTGGTTATTTGTTTTAGTAAATTCATAAGCCTTTTCCCTTTTGGACTCAGGGTGGGTGAGGGGAAAATACAGAGCTAAAGTTTAGTTGTTACAATATTGTTTTGAGTGTTGTTAAGGTTCCTCTTCCTGTCCCTGACTACGTTTGGCATCTAACTTGCAAAAGTTTCAAATCATTTTATGATACCTGACAAGTTCTTTTCACCACAGTCAAGACAGTTACTGCGCAGATCTCATGCCGATATTTTCAACCACTTCCTCACTAATCATAATTTCTGCTGGGTTTCATTAACCCCCCTGAGGTGTATGGCCACAAACCTGGTCCAAATTTTTTTTATTCAGCCCCAAAGAAACTTTATGTCAGCCAATGATCTTGAAAGACCAGAGGGGCATATTACATACCAAGCAAATTTGGGGACTCTAGATAACCTAACAAAATTTTAAATATGAGAAAGCCTGTTATGATTCTCAGACATATTCACTTAAAAAATACTGTGAAAAAGTCATCCTTCCATATTCACTTCTTCATCAGCAAGCATTTAAAAGTGCACAGATGATATTTTCCGGGCTGCAACAGCTACCCATCCTCAAAATAGACACTTGTCCATCTCCACGGGAAAATGTAGATATGTATCAACAATTTTGCCTAGTTAATTTTGCAGTTGGGGCTGTCAAATGGAAAGGGAACTGCTTTTTGATAACAGAGCACCACCAACTTCCCCAAAAGTGCTGGCTTTTGGACATCACACTAAACATTTTTAGTTGCCCGTTCCCTGACTGCCTTTCCCAATCATAATTATGAACCTTGGGGAATGTGGCCCCCCCTTGTTGAATTGGCGTTCTTCTGTTTTCCTGAGCCCCATTCCTTAAGGAAGAAAAACCAACCTTTTTGGGAAATTTCTTCCAGGGCATGGACCATCTTCCAAGGTTGTCCCGAAATACCCCCATTATATTTGTATATAAAAAGGTTAAAAATTTTTCTGACACTCTTACCCAGTTTCCAATTCCATGCAACACAACTGTTTTTTTTCCTTTTGGTGATAGCAATGGGGGTTACAGGAAAACACTTCTCCTGAGCTTTTTTCCCCCCCAAAAAGTTAAGTTCTTATGACCCTTCCCCCATTTACCCTTGAATGTCCTGGATCTTCCCCCAAACCCTATGATAATTGGGTTGAAAAATTTCTTGAGCCTTTCCCCCCAAAACCAACACCCCCTTCCCCGTATCAACTTTTGTCTCCACATCATTGTTTCCCGCCCTTTGGGGAGGAAATTTAATTTGATCGCAAAATGATGCTGATCATGACTTATTCCTCCACGAGCATCATTTTCAGTGATTTTAAAAAGGTAAAAACCAAGGTTTTCCGCTTAAATGACCATTAAAATCCCAATCTAAGCCTATTGTAAAGTCTGCTTACCTCTTTAACTCCCCCTCTTTTTCCCCATTTCCCTATTAACCGTTTTTCAATCTAAAAGTTTTAGTTTTAATTTACCCTTGTTTCTTTTTAATGCCCGGGTCATTTAAAATTTTAATTTTTTACTGTACTATCAGGTATCCAGGTTCAAACAAGAAAGTCCATGCCTGAGGGATCATAGAACACCCAAAATTATTGGCATGTTACATTTTGCTAAATGCCACTACTTTATGATTGCAGTAAAAACAGGGAAAAAATTGGCAAAACAGACAGTGACCCCAAAAGAATTAACCCTTTAGGACATCTTCCAAGTTGAAATTCAACCATTTTTTCCCCCTGAAATAATGAAAATACAATTAACCTTCCCAAAAAATTTTTACATTAAATTAAATATATATATAAAAAAAAAAAAAAAAAAAAAAAAAAAAAAAAAAAAAAAAAAAAAAAAAAAAAAATTATATATTATATATATATATATATATATATATATATATATATATATATATATATATATATATATATATATATATATATATATATATATATATATATATATATATATATATATATATATATATATATATATATATAAAAAATATATATATATATATATATATATATATATATATATATATATATATATATATATATATATATATATATATATATATATATATATATATATATATATATAATATATATATATATATATATATATATATATATATATATATATATATATATATATATATATATATATATATATATATAAAAAAAAAAATATATATATAAAAAATATATATATATATATATATATATATATATATATATATATATATATATATATATATATATATATATATATATATATATATATAAATATATATATATATATATATATATATATATATATATATATATATATATATATATATATATATATATATATATATATATAATAATAATAATAATAATATAATATATTATTATATTAAATTTAAATAAATTTAATAATTATATTTATTTAAATTAAAAATTTAATTAAAATTTTTTTTTATTTCTTGGTCTTTAATGCCCTGGGGCCAGCGGCCCGACCCCCGCCTGGTAAAGAACTGTCCAAGCCCTGTTTCTGGGACCCCTTTAACACTTTCCCGAAGTGCCAAAGGCTCTGTCACTGAAGTGGCTGCACAGGGTCATTTTAGCTTGCTCAGGGTGGTGTCTTTTAACAAATTCTGCAACTCATTCCCTTTTTACACATCTCCTTACACTGAAAAGGGGCCCCCCTTCTGTCTCTACCCCCCTCCTTTTAAACAATAACCTCAGCTGTGGTCTGTTGCTGTTCCAGATGAAGCTCTTGCGCCCCTTTGTTGTTAGCTCTACCCCAGGCCTCCCCCTCTTCCCATCCTCACACTCACCTCCAACCCCGGCTGTTCCCCCCAAAGCCACAATGAGTCCTGGGGGGGGTCGTGGGTCAAGGTCAGGGGCAGCCCCCAAACCTTCAAAATCCCCCTGTTGGACACAACCTAAATGGTCTCCAAGGGGTTCAAAGTCCTCAAAGCATTTTTCAAACAGTGCTTTGGTGTACATTTTTTGAATTTGGGAAATGACCTGTGGTCCATGGGCTGGGGGAGGAGGGTGTTAGGAGGAAAGAACCACTCTGATGAAATTAAACTTGTCAGACATACACCCAAGTTGTGAGGGTGAGCAGGAGCATTGCCCAGTATCAGGGGGCCCTTGGTGGCAATTTTTTTTCCAAGGGTATTTCTTCACAGTGGGGCCCAAAAACCTCCAGTCCCCCATTCCAAAAATCTCCGTAGTGACCCATGCCTTGGTGTTAGCCTTCAATGCACCCCACAAATTATTCTTGTCAACACTGTGATTCTTGAAGGGTCTGGGATTTTCATAGTGATACACCAGTAAGGCTTCACTTTAAAATCCCCATAGCATTAGAACAAAACATGAGAGTTAGCCTGTCTTTCATAGGCTTGTGTCCTGCTGTGCCTTTTCCTCCTGGAAAGTAGGTCCTGTTGGGCATTTTCTTCCAAAACAGGCTTGTTTCATCACAGTTAAACACTTTTTGGGGGGAGGAATTGTTCAGCCTCTACAACCCCCTGGAATTCATGCAAAAATTTTTTTCAGCTGCACGTTTGTCTGAGCTGGCTGCCTCACCATGTCTTACAACACTGTGTATGCCCTACGTTTCTTAAACCTGTAAAACCCAGCCTTTGCGGTTTAAAATCACTTGCCTCACCACTGGTTGCAGGCATTGTCTTGACAAGATCTGCGTGCAACTTCCTTGCCTTTTCACAAATTATCGCCATGGAAATACTATCACCCGCTCTCTGTTTTTCATGGATCCACACCAACAACAACTTCTCAACTCATTCACTGTTTTCGATCTATTTTTCGTTAACATATCAACCCCTTTTGCAACATTAGCTTCCTTGATCTCATTTCTTTGCCAGGATAGAGCTGATAGTAGAAGGGTTTTGTTGTACATCCTGGCAAGATCACTCAGACGTCGCCACTTCATATTTTTCTATAATCTCTTTCTTAGTTCGATGGTGTTCCTCACTTTCTTTACTACAGGGGTGCCACTAGAAGCTTCTTTTGGACCCATGGTGACTTATTTCACAGTGACAGTCACTAAACCAATAAAAAACACCAAATGTGTGTGAATGTTTGAAAGAGCGCACTAGGTAATGTTCTCTCAATGGTAAACAACGTTTCACTGGCGGCGTCCTGCGTCCCGCAGGCGCGGAGCAGGCGGACAGGTCTAATACGTTACGAAACACGAGCCATTTTACGATTCTCGAAATCAAAAAAAGTTTACGAAACATGTTTACGAAATAAGAACCTTACGAAACTCGGGGTCCACTGTACGTACTTGCATTAGGATATCAGTTTGCCCTTGGTTTTCCATGGGCTATACCTATCTCCTGCTTTCCTTCAGTCTAAAGCCCTCAGTTAATCTACTCTTAGGCTTCACCTCTAGTATCGATGAACTGTATAATGTGTGCATAGAATAAGGCGGCATGTGCTCGTGGGCCCCAGTATGTCAGGTTGTGTTGGTTCCTCTGTGTGTGTGATTTTTGTGTGCATAGAGCAAGCCACCCCATCTTGTGGGAGGAGACCTATTTTGTTAGGTCATGCTGGTCACTTTCTTTGTAACTTATGTTTGTGTAGCATAATCAGTTCATTGAATATGGACCCCACTGTCGAATCATGCTTGCCGTCTCCTGTAATATGTATCTCTGTTGGGTTTCTTGTGTGTAAAAACATAAGCTGGTTCCTTTTAAGCATTATTGTTAAGTCACACCAGCCCACTCGGTTGCGATAACCTATTTTTTTATCTGTATATATGATTACAGTTGAAGGTAGTAGGTTGGTAGACAGCAACCGCCCAGGAGGTACTACCGTCCTGCCAAATGAGTGTAAAATGAAAGCCTGTAATTGTTTTACATGATGGTAGGATTGCTGGTGTCTTTTTCTGTCTCATAAACATGCAAGATTTCAGGTATGTCTTGTTACTTCTACTTACACTTAGGTCACACTACACATTCATGTACAAGCATATATATATACACACACACCCCTCTGGGTTTCTTCTATTTTCTTACTAGTTCTTGTTCTTATTTCCTTTCTCCATGGGGAAGTGGAACAGAATTCTTCCTCCGTAAGCCATGTATGTCGTAGAGGCTACTAAAATGCCGGGAGCAAGGGCTAGAACCCCTTCTCCTGTATATATTACTAAATGTAAAAGGAGAAACTTTGTTTTCCTTTTGGGCCACCCGCTCGGTGGGAAACAGCCGACGTGTTGAAAGAAAGAAAGATATGATTACAGTATCTGTTTGTAGCTACAGGAGCAGAGCTATGCTCATTGTGCTTCGTATTCGTATTTAAGTCTGTCATAAAGTTTAAAAGTTTCCACTGGTTGTAGCACATACAATCCTTTCTTGTAAACCATCCATTGTTTTACCACTGTAAAACTAATTTCTAGTATTCTTTGGGCATTCTTACTTTAGTTTATAGTGTGTAGATTCTTAGGTGTGTAAAATGTAAGCTAGTCTCTTGAGGTGTGCTCCCATTGTGTTGAGTTGTATCCTCCTAGTGACATGGCCAGTACACAACTCCATTCATTTTCCTCCTGTTCTGTTTTAAAATGCTTTTTCTTCTCTCCTTAAATTTGAGTTAGAGTTCAGTATGTATTTTACTTCCTTGGCATCCCAAGAGCCTCCCTAAGTAATTCATGGATGATGAATTTGTAGATACAAACTCTCATGACTTTTGTACCCAAGCATGATGTAGTATTAATTAAACATTTTGCAATCTATTGGTCACTTGTAGTGCAATTGGATGTGTCATCCAATAGACACAAAATATATATGCAGGTTGTGGATCAAGAAGCTAAGCTTACAAGTACAGTAGTACTAAAATAACTTTATGCAAATTCATGTTCTGGGAGTCAGGTTTGTGGATAAAGCCCTGTATAGTACAGTACTGTACTGTATTGTGTCAACAGTCTATTACTTGTATACTATATATGTCCCAGCAACATTTATAGGCAGGCTACCTTCAAGCCTAATCACTTGACCCATATTTAAACCACGCATCTAGGCCGAAGCCCTCTTCCTCAAACTTGACTAGACCTAGGGGACAGGCAGACGGACAGGCCGGGTTCTGCCATGAATACTAAATACAACGCCTCTATAATAATTCACAGTTGTATTTCTTTTTCTGCCATCGCTTCTTATATCAAACCCTAACAATTGATACTGTACTGTACTTAAGTTGCAGATCCAGGAACTTAGCTATGGATAACAGGTATTTTTCATATACTACTGTACTATACAGTGGTGCATAACTATTTTGTATAAGGTTTCTTATAATATTTTATTTAATTAAATTTATCTTAAACACTTTTAAATTAGCTTATTTTAATATTGTCTAGCCAATGTTATTTATTATTTAATTTACCTTCTTTAAACCATGCCATGTGATATACATTTTCTCCTCTAAAATGTGATTCAGTAAGTGGAGTTTAAAAACTATGCTGATTATTTCTTTTTTTTTTTTAGTAAACATTAGGCTACCCAGTATATTTTTAATTATAATATCCTATTATAAAGATTTTTTGCTCTTTCGTGATTGATTTTAAATACAGGTAATATTTGTGGTCATCCTGCATGGTAGGAAATAGCCAATGTGGTTAATACCAGTATTTTTTTTTTTTTTTTTAACAAGTTAAGTAGTCCCTCATTTATTCAAATCTTCTATCTCCATTTACTAATAAATGATGGGTTTTAGATCTATACATTTTGATTTAAATTCAAAATCAAAATGCAGAATGTGGAAATCTTAGTGGCAGAAATTTAAAACAGATGCAAAAACTCTTACAGTACATAGTTATATATCTGTACAATTTAAAGTTTTAATGTCTGTTTTTCATTTCTATCACTACAATTTTGACATGCTGCATTTTGAATTTGAATTTCTATAGCTTGCATCTTTTTTTTTGTATCAGTAACAATACAGTGGAACCTCGGTTTTCGTTTTTAATTTGTTCCAGAGAGTCTGACGAAAGCAAATTGATAAAACTGAAGCAGTATTTCCCATAAGAAATATAATGTAAATCCAATTAATCCATTCCAGACACCCAAAAATATTTAAAAAAAATACATTTTATAGAGAATAACTATAGTTTTACTTACAGAAAACAATGAGAAATAAATATAAAGCACTAATGAAATGGATAAATGAACATTTAAATCACTTTTACCTTTATTGAAGACTCTTGTTGGCATTTGGAAGATGGCAAAGAGGGGAGAGGGAGGAGAGGTTATCTCTACCACCATGACTACCACCCTCTACCACCATGACTACCACCCTCTACCACCATGACTACCACCCTCTACCACCATCACTACCACCATGACTACCACCCTCTACCACCATCACTACCACCCTCTACCACCATGACTACCACCCTCTACCACCATCACTACCACCCTCTACCACCATCACTTCCACCCTCTACCACCATCACAACCACTACCACCCTCTACCACCATCACAACCACTTTCACCATCACTACAACCCTCTACCACCATCACAACCACTACCACCCTCTACCACCATGACTACCACCATCATAACCACTTCCACCCTCTACCACCATCACTACCACCCTCTACCACCATCACTTCCACCCTCTACCACCACCCTCTACTACCATCACTACCACCCTCTACTACCATCACTACCACCCTCTACCACAATCACAACCACCCTCTACCACCATCACAACCACTACCATCCTCTACCACCATCACTACCATCCTCTACCACCATCACTACCACCCTCTACTACCAACAAAACCAGACTGACTCAGAATGCGTGCGTGGGATGCTTTGAGTGGGCGCAGGCAGGTGAACATGTTTGGTACGGCGGATGAAAACCAAGGTGACGAATGAAAACTGGGACAATATTTTGACAAAAAGTTGTCGAAAACCGAATTCGACAAAAACCAGGGCAAACGAAAACCAAGGTTCCACTGTACTATTTTTCTTGCACCACCCGTGTTTTTTCTCTCTCCATTCTTCGTACTGATTAGTTTCCCAGTGTAGATTACCCCAATTTAGTTTCAGTTAAACTCATGATATCTAATTAATTTTTTTATTTGTACTGTAATACGTATTATTAAACGTGTTTTTGAGATGACGCTTCCTATATACAGTGGACCCGAGTTTCGGTCACCTCGGAAATCGAACAGTTATGTAAGTTTAATATTGTAAGTGCTTTTGTATGTGTATTTTTGGGGGTCTGAAAGGACTAATCTAATTTACATATTTCCTTAAGGGAACAAATTCGTTCGGTAATGGCACTTGAACAGCCTTCTGGAATGAATTATGACCGAAACTCGGGGGTCCACTGTACGTGTATACAAAAATCTTTTATAATTTTTTTTTCTATCTGTTGTTGGGTTTATGAATTCCTATATGTTAGATGAATTCAGACCTAAAACTTTGTAAAAAAAAGTTTTCCTTTACCTTATTTTTTCTGCATTTTTGGTGTGTGATCTTTCTTGTGTTTGCCCAGAGATTATGTTTATCTTTTGATACGTCTTGCATAATTGTTATGTTTTTGTTGTTTTCACCTTGAAGTTTTTGTTTGTAACAAGTTTACCATTGCACTCTTGACTAATTAAGACTACTGTTGTACTGTAGATCACTTGTAGCACACTCCTCAAGGTAGAGGGAGGGGCCTTGAAGCTGGTAAAAGGCTCTTTATCCAAGGAACTAGTGCTACCCTTTCCTTAGATCAGACCTCATTACTTCCTATTCCCCAGCCACTGTTTGGCCCTTATTGGGTTAGAGCTTTCCCTTTCTGCAGCTTTAATAATTAGGCACTGCTTAGCTTAAGTTTGAAATTTGCTTAAATGTTATTACAGGCTTTGACATTATTATTTAATTTGTTCTAGTCCATTATAGCTTCATTGGTTTTTGATGCCCATATTTTTTTTTTTTTTTTTTAAGGATGTAGCTACAGTACTGAATTTGATTGTATATGGCAGAGCTAGTAGAGTGCTATTTTTTTATATTGTGCATGTAATGTGTGATACTGTCAGAGATTAAAATTAAGAAAAATAAAAGTAATAATATTGTGGCTGGAACACTACACAATTAGTCCACAAATTGGAAATGGAAATTAGGCCACATTTCAGTCTGTCCGTGACCATTATTAAGTTTACTCATGTCCTGATGACGATCCAGGATGGCCTGAAATGTTATCAAGTCTCCATTTCCTGTTTGGGGGTTATTTGTGTACCAAAACTGTGCCAATACTTTTATGCCTGAAGGGATTTAGTTCTCTCCTTTCTGGCCTTTAACTCTTCTTCTAATTCATTCAAAGAATGTGACCATGTTTTGTCAAGTATTTTTTTTTTTTTTAATTTATTTCATAAGAATATAACCTAGGCAAATAAAGAGAATGCGAGTGTGCTACTGTATAGTACCAAATATGGAGCCTATAATATACATAACATTTCAAGCAAATAGAAATTAGAAGTGCTGTATAAATTAAATATAATTATTGATTATCCTGAAAAATATTGTGCTTAGCCCAATTTGGCTATTTGTATTTACTTACCACTCCCAACAATAAGTAATTTTAATTTATTTTCCACAGCTGGTGCCCCAACTGCTGTTGTGACAACAGTGGTTCCTCTAGGATCTCAGTCAACTCATATGATATGTCCACACTGTCATGCAGAGGTTGATACAGCTACTAAGACCTCCCCATCAATGGTGGCTTGGTTATCAGGGTTTATCATCTGTATTCTTGGGTAGGTCCTTGCAAACTGCATTATTTTTACAAGTAGGAGTCAAAGGAAAGGTAGGTAGTAAGCAACCACCCAGGGAGGTACTACCGTTCAGCCAAGTGAGTGTAAAACGGAAGCCTCTAATTGTTTTACATAATGGTAGGATTGCTGGTGTCTCTTTTCTGTCTCATAAACATGTAAGATTTCAGGTACCACTTGCTACTTCTACTTACACTTAGGTCACACTACACATACATGTACAAGCATATACAGCCTCTCCTCACTTAGTGACGTACTCGTTTACCGACACCTCGGTCTTACGATGGGCTCTCTGACCAGTATGCATACCTAAATAATGTATATTAAGAGTTGATTTCCTCTATTCTGTTTATTACAATATAGTACAGTACACTACTGTATAAACATTTAAGAATATACCAGAAATGTTATAAATGGTGCAAAGGTGACATTAAAACAATATAAAAGATGGTGGACACAAACCTACTACCATTATAGTACAGTGGAACCTTTGCTTACGAGTTTAATCCGTTCTGTGACCTAGCTCGTAACCCGATCTGCTCGTATGCTGAGTAAATTTTCCTCATTTAAATTATTGAAATGTAATTAATCCGTTCCAGCGAATTCTTGCTCTCAGGAGGCAGGACAAAATACACTTTAATGTAACGCTAATATCAACTCTACGGCTTATTTACATGTATCTATCACAGTTCATCTAATATGACATCATAAACAATATAAATAACATAGAAACCTGATATATACTCTAGAATGAATAAAATAATGTCATGTGACAAGTGGTGGTGGCCATTCTTGCTCCCATGTTGTTGTGGTATTCACTGTGCCATCTAGTGGCGGCGTTCTAAAACTCACTTGTTATTATAGTATTTATTTTATTAACACATCGGCCGATTCCCACCAAGGCAGGGTGGCCCGAAAAAGAAAAACTTTCATCATCATTCACTCCATCACTGTCTTGCCAGAAGGGTGCTTTACACTACAGTTATAAAACTGCAACATTAACACCCCTCCTTCAGAGTGCCGGCACTGTACTTCCCATCTCCAGAACTCAAGTCCGGCCTGCCGGTTTCCCTGAATCCCTTCATAAATGTTACTTTGCTCACACTCCAACAGCACGTCAAGTATTAAAAACCATATGCCTCCATTCACTCCTATCAAATACGCTCACACATGCTTGCTGGAAGTCCAAGCCCTCGCACACAAAACTTCCTTTACCCCCTCCCTCCAACCTTTCCTAGGCCGACCCCTACCCCGCCTTCCCTCCACTACAGATTTATACACTCTCGAAGTCACTCTGTCTCGTTCCATTCTCTCTACATGTCCAAACCACCTCAACAACCCCTCCTCAGCTCTCTGGACAATCGTTTTGGTAATCCCGCACCTCCTCCTAATTTCCAAACTCCGAATTCTCTGCATTATATTCACACCACACATTGACCTCAGACATGACATCTCCACTGCCTCCAGCCTTCTCCTCGTTGCAACATTCATCACCCATGCTTCACACCCATATAAGAGCGTTGGTATAACTATACTCTCATACATTCCCTCTTTACTTCCATGGACAAGGTTCTTTGTCTCCACAGACTCGAAGTGCTCCACTCACCCTTTTCCCTCATCAATTCTATGATTCACCTCATCCTTCATAGACCCATCCGCCGACATGTCCACTCCCAAATATCTGAATACATTCACCTCCTCCATACTCTCTCCCTCCAATCTGATATCCAATCTTTCGTCACCTATTCTTTTTGTTATCCTCATCACCTTACTCTTTCCTATATTCACTTTCAATTTTCTTCTTTTACACACCCTACCAAATTCATCCACCAACCTCTGCAGCTTCTCTTCAGAATCTCCCAAAGCACAGTGTCATCAGCAAAAAGCAACTGTGACAACTCCCACTTTGTATTTGCTTTTATCTTTAGCCCAACACCTCTTGCCAAGACCCTCGCATTCACTTCTCTTACAACCCCATCTATAAATATATTGAACAACCACGGTGACATCACACATCCTTGTCTAAGGCCCACTTTTACTGGGAAATAGTCCCTTCCTCCTACACACTCTAACCTGAGCCTCACTATCCTCATAAAACTCTTCACTGCTTTCAGTAACCTTCCTCCTATTCCATACACCTGCAACATCTGCCACATTGCCCCCTATCTACCCTATCATACGCCTTTTCCAAATCCATAAATGCCACAAAAACATCTTTACCCTTATCCAAATACTGTTCACCTATATGTTTCACTGTAAACACTTGGTCTACACACCCCTACCTTTCCTAAAGCCCCCTTGTTCATCTGCTATCCTGCTTTCTGTTTTACTCTTAATTCTTTCAATAATAACTCTACCATACACTTTACCAGGTACACTCAACAGACTTATTCCCCTATAATTTTTGCACTCTCTTTTGTCCCTTTGCCTTTATACAAAGGAACAATACACGCTTCTGCCAATCCCTAGGTACCTTACCCTCTTCCATACATTTATTAAATAATAGCACCAACCACTCCAAAATTATATCCCCACCTGCTTTTAACATTTCTATCTTTATCCCATCAATCCCAGCTGCCTTACCCCTTTCATTCTACCCACTGCCTCACGAACTTCCCCTACACCCACAACTGGCTCTTCCACACTCCTACAAGATGTTATTCCTCCTTGCCCTACACACGAAATCACAGCTTCCTGTCTTCATCAACATTTAACAAATCCTCAAAATATTCTCTCCATCTTCCCGATACCTCTAACTCTCCATTTAATAACTCTCCTCTCCTATTTTTAACTGTCAAATCCATTTGTTCTCTAGGCTTCCTCAACTTATTAATCTCATTCCAAAACTTTTTCTTATTTTCACAAAAATTTGCTGATAACATCTCACCCACTCTCTCATCTGCTCTCTTTTACATTGCTTCACCACTCTTTAACCTCTCTTTTCTCTCCATATACTCTTCCCTCCTTGCATCACTTCTACTTTGTAAAAACCTCTCATATGCTAACTTTTTCTCCCTTACTACTCTCTTTACATCATCATTCCACCAATCGCTCCTCTTCCCTCCTGCACCCACTCGCCTGTAACCACAAACTTCTGCTGAACACTCTAACACTACATTTTTAAATCTACCCCATACATTTTCGACCCCATTGCCTACACTCTCACTAGCCCATCTATCCTCCAATAGTTGTTTATATCTTACCCTAACTGCCTCCTCTTTTAGTTTATAAACCTTCACCTCTCTTTTACTTACTGATTCTATTTTCCTTGTATCCCATCTACCTTTTACTCCCACTGTAGCTATAACTAAAAAGTGATCTGATATATCTGTAGCCCCTCTATAAACATGTACATCCTGAAGTCTACTCAATAGTCTTTTATCTACCAATACATAGTCCAACAGTATTATTATAATTATTATTATTATATTATTATATGTATTATTATACTCTCCATGGGGAAGTGGAACAGAATTCTTCCTCCGTAAGCTATGCGTGTCGTAAGAGGCGACTAAAATGCCGGGAGCAAGGGGCTAGTAACCCCTTCTCCTGTATATATTACTAAATGTAAAAGGAGAAACTTTCGTTTTTTTCTTTTGGGCCACCCTGCCTCAGTGGGAGACGGCCGACGTGTTGAAAGAAGAAGAAAGATGTATTATTATTATTATTATTATAATGGAGAAGCGCTAAACCCGTAGGATTATACAGCGCCTGTGGGAGGGAGGGGATGGAAGGTATTCAGGCTTAATTTAGGGAACTGGAGCACAGATACAATTCCCTAGATCAAGTGCTCCTCACCAGCATCAAGGAACCTCCTTTGAGGGGAAAGCTCACAACCTGAATTTTGGCTCGTATCCAGGAGCAAAAAATTGACCAAGCGACGGCTCGTATCCTGAAAAACTTGCACAGTGGGGCACTCGTAAGCAAAGGTTCCACTGTATGTATTAATATTGGTAGAATTACCGACAATGCATTAACCCTTAAACGGTCCAAACGTATATACATATACGTTAGCTCGCCCAGTGCCCCGAATGTTTTGAAAAAAAAAATTATTTTTTATAGAAATAAAGAGCACAATTTTCTAAGTGTTATAGGATAAAAATAAAAACTTTAGGGTCAGTACTTACCGAGATATGACGCCGCGAATTTGGCACTTGGCGATCACCTGACGGCAACATGAAGCACTGCCGCTTGCAGAAAATCTACATATTTACCATTTTCTTCCATTTTTTTTTTTTTAATATTCTTGGTTTTTATTATATATGATAGCTATTTTACAGTAAATCTTTTGATTTCAATGTCAATTGTTGTTTATAGACCAATATTATATACAAAATTATTATCATACTGACACAAACACACATGTACACACTGATAGGTGATTTTGCACACCTGGCTGAATCACATTCTATTATCTACAACTATATACAAGTACAGTGGTACCTCGACTTACGATATTTTTTCATTCCAGAATACTGTTCAAGTGCCATTACCAAACGAATTTATCCCCTTAAGGAATGATATAAAATAGACTAGTCCTTTTAGATCCCCAAAATTACACTTACAAAAGCGTTTAAAAAAATAAACTTACATAAAAGGGTGAGTTTGGGGACCACCGTAAGTCGAGGTACCACTGTATTTACATGTCCCACTTATGTTTCTAGAAGTCCACAATTGTATGATACTCCATGAAGCATGGATTCATACAGAGTGCCACCCCACACTGGTGACATATGAATTGTGTGTCCTTCCGCTGTTGGGGTCGTTTTGTGGTGGTAGCACACACAACACACTTCTTCTGGGAATGCTTCTTCTTTGGGATAGGTGGTAAAGGTACCTGGTAGTGACAGTTAGGGATGATTTGGGCTGGCACTTTCCCCACTGGCTGTGGTTGTGGTTGAGGAACAAGTCGCTGTTGAGGGGCAGGTACAGGTGTGGTACCATACTTTTTTGCTATCTGTTTCACGATATTCAGGGAGAATTCCGCAAAATGTTGTCGTTTTCCAGTCTTTATTTCGTACATATTGAATGCATTGATCACTGCAATGTCTACAAGGTGGAAAAACAGTTTTATATACCAGTTGCAACTCCTACGCACACAGTCAACAAACCCTATCATCATGTCACACTTGTCACCTAGTCGCATATTGTTTTTATAGTCGACGACAACAGCTGGTTTGACAGTATGTTCATTGGTGTGCCGGTTCATTTTGTCTGTTTGTACCATCTCGTTTCTGTGGATGGTTGACAGAAATGTCACGTCCCGTTTGTCATGCCACGTCAGTGCCATGATGTCATTGGCATGAAACATTTGCACTGCACCTTCAACACTGCCACTGAACCTTGGCATATGTTTTCTATTCCTTCTCACTGTTCCACATATATCAGTATTGTTCACACGCAGGAAATCAGCGAGCATAGGGCTTGTATACCAGTTGTCTGTGTACAATGTATGGCCCTTGCCAAGGTATGGTTCCATCATCCTGCGAACAACATCACCAGAAATGCCCAACATGCACCTGGTATCATCGAGTGTTTTTTTCCCGGTGTATACAATGACATCTAACACAAGACCTGTCTCACAGTCACACATAACAAAAAGTTTTATACCAAAGCGATTACGTTTGCTCGGAATATATTGCTTGAATGACAGGCGTCCCTTGAATAGAATCAAGGACTCGTCGACAACAATGTTCTTGAAAGGATAAAAGTATGCACTGAATTTCTGCTTCAGGTACATAAACACTTCCCGGATTTTGTATAGAAGGTCATTTCTGTTGGGCATATTCCTGTCCGAGAAGTGCAACATTCGTAGCAACAGAATGAATCTGTTGCAGGAAAGGAGGTCACGGAAGACAGGAGTACTGATGAAGTGGTCTGTGGACCAGTAGTTATGTATATTGTTCTTATAGGTATGTGGCATAAGCATGACAGTGGCAAGGAATAAATACATTTCAGTCACTGTTGTGTCTTTCCACCTGCGCAGCCGTGACGATTCTCCAACCTCTGCTGTGTTGTCCATGACATAGCGATAATAATTGTTCGTCTGGGTCACTATCAAGTTCATTATAGGCTTGTCAAAGTATAATTGGAAAAAGTCTAACTCTGTAGACTCATTCGTTATGGGACATTTTGGCAGGATGCCACTTCCACTCACATCAAAATCAAAAGGCTGTGGCACGAATACACTTTGTGTCCACTTCCACTCTCGGTCACATGGTGCAGGGTGGACCTGTGGCATGGGGTGTGGGGGAGCAGGCGGGGGGACAGGAGTGGAGGCAGCACATGGCTGAAGGGGTGCCGGGCTGTCCTTTGTCTGTCCTGGCACCGTGCCACCCACCACTTCTTCCTCCATCCCCGCAAATTCACCTTCATGATCACTATCACTATCAGTGGCCGGGGTTTTGGATCGTGACCTGCCACGACCCTTGGGGACTGCATATGGCACACTGCCTGAACGTAGGAGATGCCGCCTAAAAGTACGCTTCACAGGTGAATAATGAACATCACTATCACTAGACAAATCCTGCAATGGCATAAAATCAATCTCATCATCACTTACATCACTTTCACTATCACTAAAACACTGGGAAAATGACAGTTTCCTCTTGCGTAGTTGCCTATGGGTAACACTCGCCACTCCAGAGGTGCTTGGCCCAGGGTCTTGTGTGGCCACACTGTCCACCCCAGAAGTGCTTGGCTTAGGGACTGGTGTGGCCACACTGGCTACCCCAGAGGTGCTTGGCCCAGGGTCTGGTGTGGCCACAGTGGCCACCCCAGAGGTGATGGGCTGAGGGTCATCTGGGTTATCATCGGTGTCAAATCCACTAATCTCACGTTGTATATCACTTTCCTCGAATAGTAGAGTGTTAATACGACGAGGCGTGAGTGAATCATGAGGATGTGCCATGATGTTGACCCAAGATGGAGCTGAATGTAACTGGTCCTACCATGTGGTACCCAGGCGTCCAGGATTTTTTTAACCCGGCGCACACTGAGTGCGCAGACCCATTCTCTCATGCCTAGGCGACTCAGGCCTATCGCGCCAATTTTGAAGGAAAGAAAAATAAAACATAAATATACGTTTGGGGCAACAGCGGTACTAACGTAAATATACGTGTAGACCGTACAAGTACAACTAATATGACATTTTATTGTGGCAACGTTTCGCTCTCCAGGAGCTTTGTCAAGCCGTTACAAACAATACATGGACACAGAGGGTATATATAGGCTTTGAGTGAGGTGTAGTACAAGTAGAGGTAGTAGTACGTAGTAGTTATACATGTGGCGGAAAAGTCAGCTGGTACATGAGAAAGGAAGGTTACAAAAGCTATGGCTTTGGGAGCATAAAAATAGGTTGGGCAAATGTATATGGATGGATTTGAGAAGGCATGTTACAGTGTCCCCCCTCTTATTACATAAGAACATAAGAAAGGAACACTGCAGCAGGCCTGTTGGCCCAAACTGGGCATGTCCTTTTATGTAGTAGCAATTATGTAATGGCAAGGTTTACCGTTTTCAGGAGGATTCTTGCTAAGACTTCAGAGATGATGAAGCTGCCTTTGTTTTGTTTAATTGTGTTAGAAACATTATAGTATGCTCCTCACTTAGCGACGAATTCATTTGCCGAAGTAGTCTTAGGAACGGAACTCCGTCATTAAGTGAGGAGAGGCTGTATTTACATACCCCTCCTGAGTTTTCTTCTATTTTCTTACTAGTTTTTGTTCTTGTTTATTTCCTCTTATCTCCATGGGGAAGTGGAACAGAATCCTTCCTCCGTAAGCCATGCGTGTCGTAAGAGGCAACTAAAATGCCAGGAACAAGGGGCTAATAACCCTTTCTCCTGTGTACATTACTAAAGTCAAAAAGAAAAACTTTTGTTTTTCTTTTCTTTAATAAGAAAAACTTTTGTTTTTCTTTTTGGGTTGCCCTGCTTCAGAGTTATATGGCCGGTTTGTTGAAACAAGAAGAAAGAAGAGTCAAAGGAAAATGAGTTGCTCAGTTGTTGTCTGTGACCCTTGTGGGTCATTTTGCTCAAGAGAAGTAGAGGCTTGATCCTTCTCCAATAAGAGTGAGACACATACTGCCCAACTGTATTTACCTAGCTCTTTGTGTGCAGGACACTGTCATTTATCATAAGCAGGTTTGGTAACACTCCTGCAACTGGAATGTTGCACTAAAGAAGTGATTTAAACTGATACATACTACATTGTTTGTGTTACCAAGGGTATACCAAGTGGTAATATTCATCATAAACTACAAAACATGTTTAGTTCCAATTCCATCTTCATGGCCGGATCCTGTGAGTTCTCGATAAAACATCAAGAACATAGTGAATGTCACCAGTGACCCACATTTAAAACAAATCCATCCTGAAGTTGTCTAAAACTGCTAGGAAGCAAAGGCTTTACTATATGATAAGATGCCTGCCACTATTGACTATTTCTAATAACAACTCAGACACTATATCTACTGTTTTAACACTTTTCAGTGAATAAATAATAAAAAAATGTCAAACATAAGCCATGGCTATATGCATCATAAGGAAAGATGGCACTTATTGCTACTATTTTTGCCTCTTATTTTCTTGTAGCACTGGACTCAGAAAGTACATTACAAGTTAACTAGATTCCTAGCTTTTGACTCATTAATGCTGAATGTATTTAATCTTCAGGAAGCACATTCTGGTGTTACGAGTAATCAACTTAGACTTTTGATTGTAATGCAGTTCAGAGCTTTCTGATTTAATGCAGGTGGTTGCTCTCTTAGAATATTTTTTCTCTATCAACTCAGCACCTGCAAGATCACTGGCAGCATCAGTGGTCTGATTAATGGCCAATAAACAACTGTTTAATCAAACTGCAATTTAGCTTCTGGCTATTTCTCATTATCACTTTTGTTGGGGGGAAACAATATACACACCTGCATGTCAGTCACACCAGGCTCAAACATGGACATCCGATGACAAGATGCCCAGTGCCACTCTGCAAGGATTGTCAGGCTATGCTGATATCTTAACACCTTTAATTTCTCTTGTCAAAAAGCCTGTCAACTTTAGTTTTGACATCTCTAAAATTTCCAACATATTGTCTATGCTTCTCACCCTCTTTAAGGGGGGCTCCTTGACGAGGTAAAGAGGCTATCGGTCTGAGGAATTGGACCTTTTGGTCTTCTTCCTCAGACCGAACCTAATTACCCCCAATCCCCCTCCCTTTCCCATCTTCCCATCCTCCCTTTCCTTTCCTCCTCCCCTCCTCATCCCTCCCTTATTTCCTTCCCAGTTTTACCCTGGGAGCTCTCTCCTCAGGCATTCTAGTTCCTAGGTAGGGGGAAGGGTATCGTGTCCATCCCATTCCGTTGAGGTCCTTGGCGGTGGTGTAGTTTGCCGTGGAATCTGGATCGCCTGGGGATGTCCTTGATCCTCTCCCGGTCACCGGGGTGGCCTTGGTATCTTTCGGGCGACGGGTGTATCTCTGGAGGCCACCTTTCGGATTCCGGGGTGGTGGCCAAGGCGGTATGCTTAGGGCGGATATCCGGCCGCCTCTCTTTTGTCCGCGAGATGGCTCGGTGGATGTGAGGTTGCTATCCCGGATTGCTGGTTTACTGGCATGAAGGGTAGGGTATGGCACGGGTTCCATGCTGCATCTGCACCACTTGCGGTGTTGAGGTCCTCTTGGGCACGGAGGGGGATTACGCCCTTTCATTCCTCCTAGGAGCTATTCCTCCACGTTCCCCCTTTTTTATTCTTTTTTTTATTTTTATTTTCTTTTCTTCTTTTTTTTCTTAAAATAAAAAGAAAGAAGTAACCTAACCATGGCTGACCCAATCCATGAACCCACTACCCCGGCCCCTTCCTGATACCCACCCAGTACTGACCCTGCCTCGTTAACGGATGACTCTTGGACACCTCTATGCCCCTGTACCTCTTGTTGGTGCTGGTTCGTCACCTGCTTCAGGTACCAGGGGCCCACTGGCCCTTTCGATACGTCTGACCTTCACTCTTCTCTGACCTTGATTCCGGCTTCTCCTCGACGGTGCGGCATCAACGCCGCCCGCTCCCATCGGACCACCCAGTCCCACACAAAAACGACCAAGACCACAGACGATTCGACACTCCCTTCTCGTTCATCGCAGAAACGACCAGCTCGACACGCCTCTGTTAAACTCTGTTTCAAACTACTCAATGGACAAGTTTTTACTCTGCGACCACTTCTCCTAATACCTATCTTTCAGACCATAGTATTGGTAAAGCCTGCTACGCCATGTTGGTAAAGACATCTCATTTCACGCTCTCAGAGCGGCACTCGCATCATCACGGTCCAGAATGCTGGGCCAAGCTCGCGATCTTTCTTTCTTACGACCATTGACACTACACCTGTTACTATTGACAAGCACCATTCCTCAATTCTTGTTGTGGTTCTGTCATTTTGCCCCACACCATTGTCCAACGGAATTTCCAGACATGTGGTGATGACATTTTGAGCAGCTTGAGCTCCAAGAACTCCCTATCCTTAAAGTTGACACTTTTGTCCCCCCCCCCCAAAATAACCCAAGCCCCTTTTGCAATATACCCCCTTTTTAATTTTTGACCAGAACTGCCCCCCTTCCCCCCACATTGCAGGTCAACCCCATGCCCGGGGACCCTAACCGCAGCAGTAAATTTTTGGGGGTTTTTGGTCATGGGGGAAAAAATATTCCCCCGGGGGGAAAACCCCCATTGGGGCAAACCCATTTATTTTTCTTTTTTTTTTCCCCCCTCTTGTTTTAACTTTTTAAAAGAGGAACACCTTTTTTTCCCCTTTGGTTTACCTGAATGAGCGGGAAATCCTTGTCTCAAAAAAGGGGGGGGCTTTAAAAAGAAGGCTGCCTCTCATTTTTCGCCTTAAAGGGGAAAACCCCCCTTATTTTTCCCCCCAAAGCAAACGCCCCCGTTTTCTCCCCCCAACTTCCACGGCTTCCTGTTTTCCCTACCCCCCCCCCCCCTTTTTCTAAACCTTGATGTCCCCCCGGGCCCCCCTCCGGGGGTTTCCCCTTTTTTTCCCCAAATTTTCCCTTTTATTTTTTTAAAAATTTTCGGGGGTCTACACGCCCCGCCCTACACCTAAACCCCAGGCCCCCCTTTCTTGGGGGCCCAAAACCCCCCTAAAAAAAAAGGGTTTTCCCCCTCCACTAGTTCTGAACGTGTGGGAGGTTATCCTCCTCCTCCCCCCCCCTTTCATCCCCCTTCCCCTAAGTCCCACCGACAGTTCCCTTCTACCTCCCCCCCCCTCTACTTTAGTACAGCCTATAGATTTTAAAAATTTTTTCCTTTTAAAAATTAGCCCCCCATTCTGAAAATTTTTTTTTTCCCCAAAATTTTTTGGAAATTTTTTAATTTGAAAATTTTTTTCAGAAACCCCAGGGGGGGAAAACTACCCATCTGAGGTTCCCATTCTCTTTTTTTAAAAACCCCCCCCTTCCTTCACAACGCCCTCCCCCTCTCTTTTTGATTACAGGTCTTCCCTGCCTCCACACGTGGATTTTTAAAAACCCCCTAGCCCAAATTTTTCCTCTTTTTTCCACTTCTATTTTTTTCTCCAAAAATCATGGCTTATTTGCAGTGGAATATCTGAGGCCTCGGGGGGAACAGGGTGAGTTTAGGTTGCCTCCCAGTTTTCCCATTGGGGTCTGTTTTCAAGAACCCCCAAAATTTTTCCACTGTTATCAGGCCCTTTTCAGGCTATAATTTTTATATTCATCGGACCCTTTTTAGGGAAACCCCTTTTAAAAAGGCTTTTCTTATACGCACTGGTTTCCATACCTTAGCCCCATGCCCCCTTTTTTCCCCTTTCATTACACCCCCTTTAATACACTTGAATAAGTGGAAAAACATTTTTTTTTTATATCCCCCCTTCCCCATTGTCATCCCAGATATTGTTTTTTTTTTTTCCCTTTTCCGCCCCCCCTTCTATTACTTTATTTTAACCCCCCCACTTTCTCGGGGGGGGGTCGACTGTGACTTCTTCAGTTTGGGGGATTTCTTGCTTCTCCCCCCCATGTTTTAAATACGGGAAAATTTCCCCCCCATTTTGATCCCGAACTCATTCTTTCCCCCTGCATCGATCTTTCCATTCCCCTTTTTCACCCCAAATTTTTATTTCACCCTTTTTCCCCCGACACATGACAGCGATCATTTCCCCAAACACCTAAAGTCCTCTGTTTTTTCCCCTTCTCATTGCCCATTGGGGGGTTTTTACCGGGGAAAAGGGGGCCCCCTTTAAAATTTACTGCCTTTCATGAGGTTCTCCCCCATTGATGAGGTTTTACATCTCTTTTGTCCCCCTCTTTCCCCCCCCCCCAAAATTTTTTTCCCAAACCCGGGGGAAAAAAAACCCCGAAGTGCGGGCCCCGGTTCCTTTTGGGGCCGGGCAAAAAAAACCTGGCATGGGGGGAGGGAAAGGGATAACAGAACCACAGAGAGACCCTTGATTTAAGCAAAGAGAGCCATTGCCCGCCGTGTCATACGTGATTAAAAAGCACTTGCTGGCGAGAGACGTTTCTACTGTCACTTCGGGGTTTAAAAACAGTCTGGGGAAAAAAGGGGAAATTTTTTGGTAAATTTCCCCGAACCCCCGGGGGCCCGTTCTTCAGGTTTTTTTGGGGGAAAAACACACCCTCTGCTGGGCCACTGAAAAGGGGGCATCTTGGGGCCCCCATTTCCCCCGGGGGTTCCCCCCCGCCCCTTTTTTCCCCTTTTTTTCCCCGGGTTCAGCAAAAAGTCCCTTTTTTTTTTTTTTTTCTTAGAGAAGAATCCATAATGTCCTTTTTTCCCCCTTTTTGAACTGGAGGCAACACCCCTTTTTTTGGGGCCCCCCATCGGGTAGTTGGGGGCCCAGGGGGAATTTGAGCGGGACATTTTTAAAAACAGCCCGTTTACTTTCCCCTTTTTAAACCTTTTTTAAAAATTTTGGCCAAATTATTCCCGCTGTGTTCTATTTTCTTTTTTAAAAAACCCGGGGTAGGGGCGTGGGTCCCCCCCACCGGCCCCAAAGTCTTACCCCCGCAGTTTGGTGATGGAACGCCCAGTTAATAGACGTTTTATGGGGGTTTTGAGATTTTTAGTAGTTCCCCCTAGTCCCTGGTTCCCAAGGGGGCCCCCCCCTTAACCCCTTTTTTTTTGGGGGCGTATATCCAAGTTTTTGCGAATAACCATTCGGTTATCGCCATCTTTTCACCTTTTAGAAGGCTTAGAACAACCCTTTTTTAAAAATCTTTTTCCCCGGCCCACCCCTTTTTCCTCCGAGGAACTTTTACCATTCTTTTCTTTAAAGGGTTTTTTTAAATGGGCAGACATTTTTTCCCCTCCGGGTTAGAAACAATTTCCCGAATTTTTCCTGTTTTAAGGTGTTCCCCCCCGGGTGTGTTTTTAGCACAACACTTTTTCTGTTTCTTTAAAAATCTGGCATCTGTTTTTTCCACACGGTCATCGCTTTTATGGGATGACTTTGCCATAGTTGTGCAGGTGCTGACTGTCACCTCATTGAGTTTTTCCTCCCCTAATTAACCGAAAAATTTTGATTTTAAAACCCCCCCCCTTTTTTTTTTAGTGGCAAAACTCATCAAATTACGTTCACTAGACGTTCAGTGGTCTCTGATCATCCATTGTACCTATACGGCTTTAGATCCCAGGGGAAGTGATCGTGGTTTCTCCCCCCCCCTTTTTTTACCCAGATTGTCCGGGAAAACCCCCCTTTTCTTCTCTCTGAAGGCGATTTTTCATAGCCGGCGGGGAACCCCCCCAAAAAACCCCATTTTTCAGGGGGGGTGATCGTAGAACCCTCCTTGGGTTTTACATTGGGGCCCCAATTTTTCGAAACCGATTATGGTCCCCCGAACCTTTGGGCAGCCTTTTTTGCCACTCTTTCCAGCCTTCCCCCCTCCACCCCGGATTACGCTATTCCCTTTTGGGGTTTTTTCCCTTTCCCCCGGGTTAGAGCCTCATGGGGGGAAAACAAACTTTTTATTCTTGTCCGACGCGCGATCCACATTGCATTCGCAATTTTTGTTTCCCCTACCCCCTAATCCTTCCATGTATAGGATTGTCACAGATGGGGGGTTTAAAAATTTTTTTCACCCCCCTGTTTACTTCTCCCTTTCCCCCGCATACACTCCCCCTTTCCCCTTTAATTTTCCAATTTTTTTTTTTTATGTTTCACCCCTTTTTTTTTTTCCCCCTTGGGGGAAATTCCCTTTCTGTCAGTGTCTGTTCTATTCCTTCCCCCTTGCGGAAACCCAAACCCGCCAGGGGGCTTCTCGCTTTTTTTAAACCCTTTCCTTTTTATTCCATCCCTACGCAGTATACACCGATGGTTAAACCCCTCTGAGGGGTTTGGGTTCGCAGCAGTTTTTAGAAGCGCCACGAGGGCTCCATTCCCTTTAAAAAAATTTACGGCTGAATTGTATGCCACCCTTTTTTTAAAAATTTTCCCTATTGCATCTATGCCTGTATTTCCCTTTTGGGTTTTTTCCCCTTTTTTTCTTTTTTGGCTTTTTCCCTAAAAAATTTTTTTCACCCCTCACCCCTAGTTCTTCTATACCTTTTTTGGGGTTTTTTGATTTTTAGCGAAAAAAGATATTTTTTGTTGGGTCCCCTTTTGGGGGTTTGGGGGGACAGGGCAATGAACAGGGAACATTTCTGGTGCCCGCAGACAACCCCTTCCCCCTTTTAATAGAGGTGTTCCTTTTTTTTGGGGGATTTTTTTGGGGTTTTTTTCCACCTTTTTACCCGTTGGCAAAAACGCTTTTGGGGGGACCTTTCTGAATAACAAACTTCATTCTATTAAACCGGTTATAGGGCCCGGGCCCTTTTTGGCCCCCCAAAGCCCGGTTTTGGGGGGCCACCTCCCGCCCCTTTTTCTTTGGGGCCCCACTTTTTTACTTACGGGTATCTCATGGGGGAGGCCCCCCCCCCCCCTGTGAGATTGTCAGGTTCCAGTGTCTCCCCCAAAATCCTGCTGGGGGGTCCCCCCACAACAGCACCAAAATTTACTTCCAAAGACGCTTCCCCGCGGGGGCCCCCTTTTTTTTTTCCTTTTTAGATGGACCTCCCTTTTTCCCGACCTTTTCCCCCGACGTTTTTTAGAAACTGACTTACTACACAAACTCTGAAGATTATACCCTAGACCTCCCTTGCCCTTCACCCCCATTTTTCCCCCCTCCACCCCCCCCCTATCCATCAATTTTTTTTCCCCAAAACTTACTTTTAAACGTCCATCTCCCCCCTTCCCCACCTCCCCCCCCCCAAAAAAAAAGGCCCCCAAAACCCCCAGCGCTGTATTCCCCGTGGTTTACGCTTTTATTTGAAAAATTTTAAAAAAAAGCCCCCCTGAATATCTCTGTTGTAATTTAAATTAAAAAACCCCTTTTTTTAAAAAAAAAATTTATATCCCCCGAGGGGGACTTTGTTTTGGGGGGTTTTTCTAATATGAAACCTTCCCCCATATCTTTTTTTAAAAAGGACACAAAAAAAATTTTAAAAAGGGCATTTTATTGTGGCAACGCCCTTTTTTCCCCAAAAAATTTTCGCCCTTTCAAACAATACAAAAGTCAAGAGGGTATATAAATTTTTGTGAGGTGTAATACAGGGGGGAAAAAAAATTATTGTATAGAAAATACATGTGGTAGAACAATCAACTTGCACATATAAAGGGGTTTTTAAAAACTATTATTGATTTGATATACGAGCAAATTGAGTTAAGGTTGGGGGGCAGAACGAAAAACTTCCCTTAGTAAAAATTTTTACTGTATTTGCTTTATGGCGGCAGTCTGAACCTAACCCGGGGGTTTTTGGAGGGATTCCCCCCCCCACTATGTTTTTTTTTCACCCCCCAAAACTTTTTGCCACTTTTTTCCCTTTTTTTTCAGCCAACACTTTTTTTTAGTACTGAATGACCCAAACGGGTTTAGCATCTTTTTAAGAAATATGATAAAATTTTTTGGGGGGGCAGTTATCTTTTTTTTATATTTAAATATAAAAATGTTAGGTATTTAACAGGGGTTTTTTTGGCAAAAAATTTAAATTTAAAAATTTAAAGGTACCCATACTTTGAAGGAAAAAATTAAAACTTTTTAGCAAAAAAATTTTTATTATTAGCTATTTTTTTTCTAGATGCACTTTAAAGTGGGAAAAAATATGTCACACAAAAAACAATACCGGGATATTTCACATGAAGATAATGTATAAAAGTATAAAGGTTCCTATCATGTGTGTGATTACCCATATTCACACCCCCTTTTTTACGCCCCATTAAAAATGCTTGGGGGGGACTTTATTCAAAAAAGGGGGGGTTTTTATTGTCCCCCCGGGGTTTTTTCCCCGCCACAAGTGTCTTTAACCATGAACAACACCTAGTGGGGGATGGATTTTAGGTTCCCAAGGGGGGGTTAGGAAACCCCCCCATTGTCTTTTCTTGGGGGACAAAAGTGAAAGGACTGAAAACCCCCGCCCCAAAAACCCCGTTTTTGGAAAAATTTTCTGTATATGAACATGTG